>OY998242.1:32702658-32932027 GCA_963922005.1 Cornus suecica
TAGAGTCGTAGGCACGTCTTTCAATTAAGCCGAGGTGAAATAGGAAAAATTCACAAAAAAGTTACCGCACCTAGGCTTCAAGCATAGGGGTCTTACTCTTCAAGCATAGGTCACAAACGTACCTCCAAGCGTAGAAATGTGTTTTCCAACCAGTTTTTGAAACTAGAAGCATAGGGTATTTTGTGGAAAATCACTTTTCTCCGTAAATGCACCAAAACGTCCGTCTCGAACCCATGATACTTTTTGTTGAGATGACGGCTTCTGAAAATGCCATTTTTGTCCTTCGGGAGCCATTTTTGTCTCGGACTGCCCCTTTGACTGTCCTCTTGGATAGAAAGAATATACTCTTCAGTTAATTCACCGAGTTAGCTCCATTTCTTCATTAAGCTCCTGAAACATGTCTTAACATGCAAACGCAATAAAAATATCAAATAATGAAATGGAAGAACGTAACAATAGTGAGTTAAGGGATCAAAATAACTAATATTTGACACTTATCACATTTCTTTATCTACTATCTTCTTATATTTAAATCTGTATTTTTTTTATCCTATTTGTTAAGCACTTAATCAAGGAAAGAGAAATGAAGAAACGAAAACAAGTGGGCCGGTACAACCTTTCTAGCCACATGTTATGTTGCATGTAAGGGATGCTGACACATGTCATTTGACAAACAAGTTTCCAATTTACCCCCCACCTCCTTAAGTTTTTTTCCTTTTATTAAAGAAAAAGACTACAACTAAGCCTTAATTCTCAATTAAATTACAGCTTCACCCATTGTGCTAAAACAAGTTAAACAACCACTTATATAAAAAAACAAGTCACATGATAGGTGTCAAATGTTATCCATTCTAGGCTCCTAACTTGGTATTGTTACGTCTTATCATTCCGTTACTTGGTGTTTTTATGCGGTTTACATGTCTAAGCGTGTTTCAAGAACTTAATAAATGAAACGAGCTAACTTTGGTGAATTAACCAAAGATGTGCTTGTGTCTACCCGAAAAGAGAAAAAAAATAGGAGTTTTCAAGCAAAAAATGTCTCTTGGAGGGCAAAAACGATATTTTTCGGAGCCAAAACTTCGAGAAACATACCAACAGAGTCAAGGGGGTTCAAACGAATGAAGAATTGAAAAAAATGATTTTCATGATTTTTCTTACGCAAACGGTAAGCATATGGCTGGGGACCTATGCATAAGGCCTAACGTAGGGTCATGCGTAGGTAGCAGCAAAGTCGACCAACTTCGAACAACCATAACTCGGTCAAAACATGTCCAAATTAAGTAATTCTTGAGTCTAAACTTAAGAGCTTGAAGTTAGTTTTCCAACAAAAGAATGTAAGCCTCAATCAGAGTTGTGTAGGTCGAGTTATGATCAAAAGAGTGAGATATGTCTGCAGGAAAGAGCTCAAAATTACAGATTTGGCTAGAAATCCGTATTTGACCCGAATTGATGCGTTTTGACCGGGGATGACTTTGTGTTTGACTCCAACACTTCTAAGCACATGTATAAGGTGTATCTATATCAGATTAAATGGGTTTGGCTCAGAATTGAGGAGAAATACATCAAAGAGGAATCCTACTCCAAGTGGGACAAGTTCAATACAATCAGGACTCTTCTCAACTTCTTCTATAAATACCAAGGTCTGATTCAGATCTAGGGAGCTTCTAAATACATAATTTTCAGAGCACTATCTCTGGAGATTTATATCTTTTGAAGAAGGGAGTCATTCGAGACCTAGAGATCTGGAGCAGAAGATCATGAATGACGTTTCTATATTAACGATGCAGTCTCCTTCCACCATGAGCAACTAAACTGGTATCTAGGGTTTTCTAGCAAAACCCTAGCCAAGTAATGTAGTTTATTTATTTGTTTCAATTATAACGAGGGGAAACTGAAGACCACACTTGTGATGATTGTGTAGATGAGAGACCGTAGTTATTTAATATAAGGAGTTTTATATTTGTTCCATTCTTATCTTAGATTGAATGAATGCATTATCCCAATCAATCATATTTATTTGGTACTCTAGCATATCATGATTTTCTACACAATGGTGATTAACACCCGAAATCCTAGATTTACACAGATCATGCATCGGCGAGGTAATATAGACATGCTTTAGTTTAAATTCATGTTGTAAGAGTATATTAAAGTAAAGTAGATGACATGCACTAATCACACTCTAAGACCGAGCTAAATCTAAGGCATCCACAAATTAAGTTTGGTTAACTAGTTTCTAGAATTCAAAATCGGAGAACCAAATATATCAACTCATTATTTTTAAAATATTTATTATAACCTTAGTGACATAAATATTAAAAATATATATAATAATATATACAAGTTTGCATATGTTACATATATATGTATATCGACACTCTCGCACACGCACATATATCGTAGTGTTGTTCATAAATAGGAATTATTTCTTATCTTTAATTTTGCAAATTTGATTAATGTTAATTGTTTTAAAAAAATATATTTGTTTTTATTCTTTTACTTGTACTAAATAAATAAAATTTTAATAGATAGAAAAAAAATATGGAATTGAATAACTTTGATTGTGATAAAAAAAAAATTACAATGTTTCTTTTTTGTTTGTTTTTCAACCTTCATATATTTTTTTTGTGTCATTTTAATAGAAAATTTCATTATCATATAGTATTCCTTTTCTCACGTGAAATCTAAAAAAAAAGGGATTCTTCTTTGATTGCTCACGCGTCTTTCAAGATTTTATTAATCTCAAGACCCAGCCATGAATAAAATGCATAGCGTAATTATAACATAAAAGTATGACTCAGGGAAATGGGATCCGACAATCAATAAAATAAAAGATCGATGTACAATTAAATTGAAACCGAGATATATAGACCCAAGCAATCATTTGCTAAATTTATTTACCCAAAAAAATACATAAATTGATTAAAACAAAATCCAATACAAGAAACACCCTTACAAAAGTGATTGACTGTTGATTCAAACAATAATGACATTACGAGATGGTCTTTCTCGAAATAAAAATGTATCATTCACACACATATATATATATATTAGGAACAAGAATCACATATTTGATCGAAAAGAAAGAAACTTTATCGAGTGAAAGAATTCTATTCATTTTTCCTCATCGTCTACTAAGGCTGGTATTTTTATCTTTCTTTTGAAAGGCAAATACCTTCGGTAGTTCCATAATTCTTAAGACAATAAAGATTAAGGACTATGATCTTGCAAATCAAGTGATTGATGCAAGAAGCGCAATGCGTATTGAATAATTTATCTACTTCCAAGAAAGACAATGTGTACATAAAATTTATGGTATTAATAATAAAGTTATCATACAACATATTGAAAATATAAAAAGTTATTGCAAACAATTGCAAATATATTTAATATAATTATCAATAAATTACTTCCTCCAATCCATATTAATAGCCACTTTTTCAACTTAACGGTCCCAAAATACTTGTCTAGCGAGTTTCAAATTTCACTGTAATATATAACTTTTCACTTTTTTCCAATTACCCTTCTTCCACTAACTTTAAAGTAGCATTGGATCCACTGACTTTCATTTTTCTTAATTACAAAAATGTAAAGATGTAAAGTTACTTAATGTCAATTCAATAAGATATACTTTTATAATAACTGTTTTTAGCTTCCTGGAAATAAAAATTGTTTTAAACAGTGTTTGATAAAAAATTTAAAAATAAAAGAGCATTTAGAAGAAGTTAGGGGATACGTGTTTCTCAAAACGACTTATATATTTTTTTTCTCATGTGTAAAGTCAGAAGCAAAAACTCTACCAAATGAGACTTAAAGAATATTAGTTTGGGATAGAAGGAGTATCAACCAACACAAAAATTGTGTTAGATTTATTAGGGTTTGTCTAATCTTGTGTTCCTGTTGTCAAACACAAAAACAGACAGCCCGCATAAAAAGATGAATAATTAGTGATCTTAATTAAGATGTTATATATGTTTCATTTAAAACATGAGGACTGCTAACTACAATTGCATATGCGACTATAGAAGCATAGTCGCACTCACTCCTGATTAGTGTATTATTTTGACTTTCTTTTTGTATAAACTAATATAATTAATGCTTTTGGAATATGTATGCTTTGTTTGAATTTGTTATGGTTTTATGATAAATCTTCTTATTTTTGTCTCGGGCTCTATGTACTTATCAATTTAGATGTATATCTCAATAAATTTTATTAATTCTTATATTATATTTTTATTCTGATAATGAAATTGTAATGGTTTTATGACCAATCTTCCCATTTTTGTCATGATAATGGGTTATATGTACTTATTAGTTTAGATGTATAACTTAATAAATTTTATTAATTTTTATAATATAATTTTGTTCTAATAATGAAATATAAACTATATTCTCACGTATAACTCAAAAAAAATTCTATCAAATTTTATGAATAGTAAGTATATGGAATATTGATAGTATTTTGTTATATCCTCATGTATATTATTATGAACGGGATAAATCAATAATGTATATACTCTTTTTTGGTTGTATGTAGAGGATATAATCTATATATAGCAAATTGGTCTCTTAAGTATTTCTCAAGTACAAAATCTCTACCTTCTATAAAAAAATTTAATTTACTAAATCAATCATGATTTAGATTCTTTTATTTCTATAATCATTATAGTTGCTTGTATATTTAAGTATCCGAATATATCATAAATATTTTATTTTTGAAAGATAAAAATATAAACTTTTTATAAAAAAAATAAAAACAAAAAATATTTATTCATAAAAATTGATAATTTTTTTCTTTAATTTACCAATTCAATCATGATTTAGATTCTTTTATTTCTATAATCATTATACTTGCTTGTATATTTAAGTATCTGAATATATCATAAATATTTTATTTTTAAAGATAAAAATGTTAAGTTTTATAAAAAAAATAAAAACAAAAAATATTTATTCATAAAAATTAATAAAAATGTATTGAGTTATACATCTAATAAATTGATAAGTACAGAGAGCCCGTTATCTAAACTATAAGTACGTTGAGTCCATTATAGGAGATTTGTCATAAAAATATAACAAATACAAACAAAACGCACACATTCCAAAAACATTAATCAGGTTATAAATTTATACAAAAACAAACTCAAAATAATACACCAATCAGGAGGTAAGAGTCCTCGTAAAATATAGTGTCAACATTTATGTCCCGTGTTTTACTATGCTTGAGCTTGATGGTGTTAGATGCCACGTGCCACACTCAACTATCCCACTATATTCTATTGTACCCTCACCATACAAATTCAACAGCACAAACACAATAAACTCCACATAAAGTAGCAAGGCCTTTCTCAGGAAAAATAAGATTATACACACACACAAATATATACATATATAAAGTCTCAGTGAACTAGAAAACAGTACTACGTCCAACATTATTTGCACAATAGACTTCTAGTGGTACAGAAGAAAACATTAAAACAAGATCAAAATTTAAACAAAATGTAAAAAAGGCATAAAAAAAAAAAAAAAAACCAAACGTATGAAATTACTAGTCAGTCCTCATTTTGTGATTTCCTATGCCTTTGACACAAGACTTGACAAAATGCTTTAGACCCTTCTTGTGTGCCCTCCTCTCTGAAGATGATGGTGTTGATAATTTCTCTCTTCTCTTCTTCTCTGCCTCTAATTCGTCTTCTAACTGTAAACACAGCTGATACAATACATGATCACAATTCCCACACACCAAATCAACTTTACTATGTCATATATATATATATATACAAGTATATGTATGTACTATGTATATATTACTGCAAAATGCATTTCGTCATAAATATTTTCATTACAAAAATAAAATTATAGTTGAGAATAGTTTTTCACCTAAAACGTACACTATTTGTTTTAAAAAAACAAAGTCATGGACCTTTTTTATTTCGTTTTCTTGTCAAATTAAAATATTGTACTTTTTTTCTCTAAAAAATATTGTACTTCATCAACTTGGTTATTATAATTAAAACACTATTCGAACAAATTTACCACTTTATTAAATTAATATATATATATATATATATACTTACCAGGAAATTAAAAGCATGGAAATTAATTGTACCTTAAGCACACGTTGTTCTACTAGGACGAGCCTATCAATGAGGGTCCCTTTGTGCTCAGTCTCAAGGACAACAGCATCGATCGGACGGCAGTGCTTCTCCAAGCTATCTGGGGAGAAATCGACGGACGAGACGTGCCCATCACTTGTCAGGGTCCCACTCGACGGTGTGGAAGCACAGGAGCTCCTTGCCGACCTACTCCCTTTGATCTCCTCCAACTGCCTCAACTGATAATCATATATATATATATACATATAATCAACCATTACACACACAAAACATATATACCGATACACATATAGCAATATTTATTTTTCATCATTACACACATAATTTGTAGCTGACGTATCGATTTGTGATAGTAATATCTTCGCTTTAGTGTAAAAAATGAATATACCAACTAATATATCAGTATTATTAAAAGTGAAAAGTGGATATGATATGAGACCGGTATTATAATTAAGTAACTACATGAGATCATAAAAAATGAATATAAAAAAATATATTTGTGTTACGCAACACCCTCCAAAAGTCAAAAGTGAATGGAGTATTAGAATTACGTACCCACATGAGATTATCAAAAATATTAGAAAAGTATTGGGGTTAAAAAACATATTAGTTTTACGGCAGGTGATAGTTGTGCCGAATTGTTAGATAGAATGACGCCGAAGAAATAGTAATAATGGGATGGATAAAAAAAAGTTGATTGGATCCCACATATAGATATTATCTTTTCGGTCAAATAATTTTATCTACCAAATCGTAAATCGGTGCAAATATCACTGCTCTTAATAATATTAATACCCGCAAAATGTGTTACGTACACAACACTTTGTATACGTGTATGGATTTAACTCAACTTGAGTAACAAAAATAACATGGAAAGTTCTTTCTAAAAAATAATAACATGGAAATGAAGTGAAATTAATAAATCATCTATATACATGATAAATCCTTAAAGGTGATGATATGATAGTAAATGTAACACGAACTATATAGTACACTATATATTATGTATATATGTATATTAAAAGATAGGGAGATAAATTAATTTGTATACAAATACTTACTTACTTTACTTGATTGTTGGTAACGGAATTGCAAATTAATATAAAGTCACATAGCATATCCAAACACACCCAAAAAAAAAAAAAAATCCGGTACTTACAATGTTGTCGAGACGGTCAAGTCTAGAGAGTAATGATACCTCTGCGGTGGCCATTTTTCTTTTAGTCGACAACCAAAAAGGTGAGATTCTATCCTTGTATTGCTGAAGGAATGGAGTGGATAAAGTGCAATTATATAGAAAATAAAATCGGATAAATATTGTTACAATATATAGGACACGCGTCGCGAATCTAGTTAGGTGTCGTTGCAACTGTCACACGTGGATTGATATTAATGTTTGTCGATTATATCTCAATTATTGTGACGCTGCGGGACGTGGACTGTCGGGCACGTGGCTTTTCATGCAACGGTTAGGATGAAACCACGTGTGAGCTCACGTGATTGTTCTGATTCTCTTAACGCTGCATTATATGACATACGGAAAATATGAAAAGGGATGTTTTTGTATTTTTTTTTTTAATGTTTATGGAATAAATTTATGTTTGGCACTCAAATTGGCCAAAATATTTTTGATGAACAATAGAAAAACAAGAACAAAAATTGACCAATTTTTGTTAACACATTTTTGGTGTTTTAACACTGTTTGTTCTTTCCTTTCCATCACCATAGATACACACATATATATATATACTAGCTAAAAGTACGTACAAATGCACATGGCGTAAATCTTGATTTATACTATTTCAATATATGATATGCACGTAGTGTAAAATAGATTCAAGAGTTGTATACAAATTTATATAATGCACGTATCGAAAAATAGATTCAAGAGTTGTATATATATCTACGCTAACCATAATTAATCTAAATTATATATGGGAAAAAAAAGACTAAATGAAAAAAATAAAACACATCAAAATTTAGGATTTATGAATCATGAAACATGAACTATATTCTCTTTTATATATCCATCTACTTTGTATTTTAAGAATTTCAATACAACATACATTAAAATTCAAGAAAGAAAAAAAGAAATAAATAAACAAATAAAAAAGTATATGCTTTTAATCAATGACATATGTTATCCTGATTAAGAGAATGAATGGATCAATGATTTGAACTTGTGTTTGGTGTATGTTATCCCGATTAAGAGAGAGGAAGACTAAGACTAAAAATATATTGAATCAATATTCTAAAAATCATTGTATACATACCTTCAAATAAACAACTGGAATAATGAAATCAAATCTGCAAAAGTTTAAAAAAATAAAAAATAGTTAGAGAGAGCAAGTTACACTGAATGATTAGTGTAGAGAAGAAAATATAGGTGTATAGAATGATCAGTGTAGAGAAAAAAAAAATATGTATGTATTTATAACTATATATAGAGAAAGTTAACTCTAGCTAAAGAATTTTGAGAGCCTATAAGTATAAGTTTGAAAATTTGAAATCTAAAAGTTATCAATTGAATAAATTTAATTTACTTTTATTGAATTTTAAACGTATTTTGCTTGATTACTTTTAAGATACTCACACAATTCTGATTACTTTAAATATACTCTTCAAATTGCTTTGAATTTATGAGAGACATCACTAATTATATTAGAATTAATTCTATACTAAATTATCGATTACAACAATTTATGATAAATAATATATTAATTATATGTAGTAAATGAGCAAATATATTATACATATATATGCTATGTGAAGAAAATTTTCTTTTACATGTTTAGGGCTATCCAACTTCTAAGTTACATTTTTTCATTAGAATATGTAAAGAAAATCAAGTGTACATGAAAGGCTTTTATAAGTTTTCATCGTTAATTTAATTAAAGATGGTTAAATTAGTAAGTATTTTTCTAGTTAATAAAATAAATAAAATGTATAGAAATATTTAAAAGTGCTTGCATTTTATTATTCTATGTCTTTTAAAATACCCATTAGAGTTCAATTAATGTTGTAGAAGCAAAAAATTGCACCTCATTCATAATTTCTTTATTGATGATTTTGATCTCATATATATACATGAATATGGTGTGATTTTTGGCCCACCAATCTCTCCACTCTCTATAATCATGTCCCTAATTTTAGGGGACGTCTACGTGTCTTTCTCAACCACCCACTTCTTAAAATAGTGGACTTTGACTTTAAGATAAAGTTATTCTTAGAATATTTCGCTTATGGGCCGGGCTTTTAGCCATTGGGCTTGACATGTAATAGCTTCAAGTGGGCCTGATAATTTTTGGCTCTTACAAATGTATATAATTTTTTTTTTCTTTTTCATATTTTATTTTTAAAAAAAATATTTGGAAATATTCTTATCCCTTCACACTTTTAGAATATATATATATATATATATATGCACGTGAAGAGAAGAGTCTTTTGCCTCCATCTTCTTCTGCTTTCGTTCTCACTATCAAAAGGTCTTTGAATTTTTTTTTTTTTCGGTAATAAGGTCTTTGAATTATTTTTCATTGTTAATGTGAAAGAAGGTGTTTAACTTCATTCATACGTACAAATATATTCTTATGATAGAAAAGACAAAAGTAACGGTACAAAATGAAAAGAAAGGGAAAAAGAAAAATTTGTACCTAAAGTTGTGCACAATAATCCTAACCTACATTCACCGAAACATAGTGGCGGTTAACACGTATATTTTTTTTTATCACAATTAGATGGTTTAGGAGAAACATGCCACACAAAACACATTTTTCAGAAAAAAGAATAGAGCCTGGTATACAATTCTTAACGATTAAGTAACTAAAAGATAATTATATAGAAGTTACATTAAATTCAAATTAATGAGAGAAAGGAACGTGGGCAAATTTATAAAGAATTTAGGCATTTAGAAGGTCCTGTTTGGTAACCAATTTTTGTTGATTTTGTCTTGGTTTGTTTTTGTTTTCAAAGACAAACTTGTTTGGTGGGTTTTGTTTTTAAATTCAAAACCAAAACCACTTAAAACTTTGGTCTTGGATTTGATTTAAAATAAAGTAAAACCAAGTCCAAAAAAAAGTTGGTCTTTTTTTGTCTTAGCCCACAATTTTTTACTTTTCTTTCTTTTTCTCTCTCTCTCCTATATATATATATATAATTCATGTACTAAAATTAAAAAATAATATATATTAATATATATAGAATAATTTTTATTTTATTTTATAATAATATATATAAAATAATAATATTAAATATATATAAAAATAATATATATATATATATAAAATAATATTATTAAATATATATAAAAATAATATATATATATAAATATATATAACATAATATATAAAATTAAAAAATAATATATATTAATATATATAGAATAATATATATTTTTTATTTTATAATATATATATAAAATAATATTATTAAATATATATATTAAATAATATATATATAAATATATATATATAATTAAAAAATAATATATATATATATAGAATAATATATATTTTTATTTTATAATAATATATATAAAATAATATTATTAAATATATATTAAATATATATATAAAGAATATATATAATTAAAAAATAATATATATTAATATATATAGAATAATATATATTTTTTATTTTATAATAATATATATAAAATAATATTATTATATATATATATATATATAAATATATATAAAATTAAAAAATAATATATATAGAATAAAATATATTTTTTATTTTATAATAATATATATAAAATAATATTATTAAATATATATATTAATAATATATAAATTCAAAAATAATATATATATATAAATTCAAAAATAATATATATATATAAATTCAAAAATAATATATATATATAAAATTAAAAACAAATATATATTAATATATATAGAATAATATATATTTTTTATTTTGTAATAATATATATAGAATAATATTATTAAACATATATATATTAAATATATATATAAATAATATATAAATTCAAAAATAACATATATAAATTCATATATAAAATTCAAAAATAATATATATATAAAATAATATATAAAATTCAAAAATAATATATATATAAAATAATATATAAAATTCAAAAATAATATATATTAATAATATATAGAATAATATATATATTATTATTTTATAATAATATATATAAAATAATATTATTAAATATATATATAAAATAATATTATTAAAGATATATAAATTTAAAAATAATGTATATATAAATAATATATCGAATAATATATATTATGATTTTATAATAATATATATAAAATAATATTAAACATATATATAATAATATATAAATTCATAAATAATATATATATATATATATAAAATTAAAAAATAATATATAGAATAATATATATTATTATTTTATAATAATATATAAAATAATTTTATTAAATATATATTTAATAATATATAAAGTTATATACATAAAATAATATATAAACTAATATATATATAAACTTTTTGTTTTCTCAAACCAGACCAGAAAGACCAGACCGCTTACCAAACAAAGTTTTATATTCAAGACAAGACCAGACAAGACCAGACAAAACCAAACCAATCAAAACCAGACAAGACAAGACCAGACAAACCCCTTTCCAAACAAGCCTGAAGTGTAACCGTTGTTGAAACTTTTCTTAGTCTACCATTAAAGTGCAATTATATTGTATAGTAGTTTAAATGGATAGAACTATTTTTTTTTAAATGAAAGGATAAATACTATTTAAAAAATATTTAAAAAGTGTATACAAATAGTAAAAAATCCTTAAAATTTTACCAGTAATATATAATTGTATTTAGATAAGTATAAAATAATTGAAAAATGTATACGAAGCATAGTATACCATGCTTTGATTGGCAACATTTTGTAGCAAATTATTATAAATTTATCCATATATGGTTAATTCAGGTTACTTTTAGACCATTAACTTTACTTGGAATGAATACCTCTTTTCAGGCTACCTTAAGAGATGGTAGGTGTCTAAATTTTAGACCATCATTAATGGGTGTTGTTGAAACTAGTCTAAGTCATGGACCGGTTTACTTCAATGTTTTCCCCAATTTGAGTCTGTCTTTGACATATCCTAATTTGTATGAAGCAATTAATCTTCGTATTCAAACTCATGGGTATAATTACATGACTGACACTGAATTGATTTGTGTTGACTATAGGATCCAGTACAAGGTCTTAAATACCTTGTGTCCTAAAGTTAGAACCATGTGGAGGTACATCGTTCTGTATCGTCCAAGAATCAGGGAAAACAATTTCATCCCAGGTGATCATCCTAGGGGTGACAACCTTAGAAGTCATTAAATTGGTGTCAATTAACACCGTTTGTCCTGAAGTAGGGGCAGAAATAACTAAACCAATACGTTTCAAAACATCTTTAAGAATTTTTAAATATTTGAAATGTTGTTCAATTGATTTAGAAAAGACAAGAATGTCATCAATATATACAATCACAAAATCAGAATAATGATTGAATATATCATTCATGACATGTTGAAATTCAGAATGAGTATTTGTTAATCCAAATGGCATTACATTCCATTCATAATGGCCAAAAGGAACAACAAAAACAGTTTTATATCTGTCTTTGGGATCAACCTGAATTTGCCAAAAGCCAGACTTTAAATCAAAATTTGAAAATAAAACAGCTGAATTAAGTCTATCCAATAAGTCCTTTTTATTTGGAATTGGATAACGAATCCATTTTAAAACATCATTTAAAGGTTTATAGTTAATAACCAATCTGGGAACACCTCGTTCCTTTTGAGAATGTTTATTAACATAAAACGCAGTACAACTCCAAGGAGAGTTGCTTGGAACAATTAACTTCTTATCAAGAAGGTTTTGAATTTCCTTCTTACATAAGTTCATGTAGTCTTTTTTCATTTGACATGCACGGGCTTTTGTAGGAATAAATCTTTCATCAAAACTTTCTTCATAAGGAAGGGAAACAATATGTTTCTTTCTATCCCAAAAAGCATTAGGGATATCACTACAAACTTCAGAAAGAAATTGATTCTGAATTGTTTGTATTTCAATATGGATGTCATGATTAGACAACCTTTGATGAATATTCAATGACATAATTTCCTTTTGCAAATAATTAATTTGTTTCTCTTTAAAGAATATATTTTCTCTAAGAGAATTGATATTTTTATTAAGGGGTTGTGTTATAAATTTGAACACAACAGAATGCCCTTGTAAAGTACTAAAAATACCTGTAGAATCAATTTTATCTATAGGCATTAAAGATGTGAGAAAATGAGTGCCCAGTATTACTAGTAAACTCATATTTTTAATTAATAAGAAAGTAGTTGGTAAACAAAAACCTTCATTACAAATATAAATCTTATTTAGTTTATAATTGATTTTCATTTTACTACCATTAGCACTTAAAAGACATTGGGTAGTTTTTTCAAAATATTGGGTAGGAATTAATCCTTCCTGGATGCAATTTAAATCAACACCATTGTCAACAAGAGCCATTAAGTCTGGTAAGACATACTCTTTATTAATGACAATCTTAACATTGATATACCATTTCTGAAAAGTAACCTGATCAAGAAGACATAAATAATCATTTTTGACAAGATCATCATCAGGAGAAACCTCAGACTCAATCTTAGGGGAATTAAGAGAAGCCTGAGCTAATTGAAGTTGAGTTATTATTAACTCACTCTTGGTTTGGTTAGCTTTCAATTGTTGAACCTCAGTTTTCAAAATATTAAATTCCCGACGAAGGTCATTAATATTAACAAGTCTTTGGGAAGTAGATCATTCTAACCTATTGAAAACTTCTTTCATGGTAAAAAGTTGATTAGGAACCTTAATTGTGTCCTTATCATCCTTACTCTGATTCTGATAACAAAACTCAATCATTTTAAGTTTAATTTGAGGATCACTAATTTGATCTAATAATTCAACAAATGATTGTTGCTGACTAGTTAAGCCATTAAGACTTAAACCATTCTGTTAGTCACTAATTAACCCTAGAGGGGGGGGGGGGGGGGGGGTGAATAGGGTGTTCAAAAATAATTCTAATTCTTTTCGAAATTTGAATACACTTTAAACAAAAATCAATTTCTCAAAAATCAAGTGGATGATTCAATTTAAACTTTTCTAACTATTAATTTCAAGACAAGATAGCATACAAGATATTTAAGCAATTATAGCATGCAAATAAATCAAGTAAAGAGAAAGAGATAGAGAGATTGACACCGTGATTTTTTCGAGGTTCGGTAACTCCTACTCCTCGGCTCAAGAACCCCTTCTTGAGACTTTTCCCGATCCTTTCACTATGGCCCTTCCTTCACAGGTGGAATGGCAAACCTTTACAATACAAGCCTCTCGAGCTTGTCTCTCAATCAAGAGAACAACCCTCTCTTGAACAATCGGTGGACTTCACTTGTCCGAGATTACAAATTCGTATGTAATCAATAAAATCACTCAAGAACAAAAACACTCAAAACCCAAAGGTTTTTATGGAAGATAAATCAATATAAGCTCAAGTGTTTTTGGTGATTTTACAATAGCTCTAGAAATGTATTCTCAAAGGATATAATCAATGAATGATATTTGGAGAATAATAAGAGATACTAGAGGTTTTGATTTTCAAAGCTTGGTTTCAATGGCTTTTGTAGAGAAAATTTCTGCAGAATTTTTGCTAGCTTTCTTTCTCTTTGTATTTCAATCTCTTAGTCTTCACAATACACATCTCATTCTATATATAGCATTGTATTAGGGTTTTGAAGAGTGAATATTGTAATTGAAAGACAAGAGCCGTTTGAACACCATTACAAACAATCCACAAAACAGGGGAAATGTTTTCTGAAAAATCTGCAGATTTTAAGGATGAACTAGTCGACTCCTTTGCATTTGAGTCGACTACATTGCTTCATCTAGTCGACTAGATTGAGTTCTAGTCGACTACAATGGTTAATCTAGTCGACTAGAATGAGTTCTAGTCGACTACTTCTTGTAGTCTAGTCGACTCAATGGTCATTCAGTCGACTCTTTTGATGTGGATGAAAAACCAATAGCTACTGATTGTTCTAGTCGACTACTAGAAAATACACAGGTCTATTCTAGTCGACTACAACATGAAAAATATTTAATAAAAATATTTTTCTTTCCATTTAAGTTTGGTAAAGCGTTTTCCATTCCATTTGAGTTCGGTTCATTTTATACTTGAGCTTATACGATAAAATCGACACATAAAATTACCTTGTTACAGTGATCGCTCCCCGACCTATCTACCCCGAGTCTTGAGTCTTCGACTTTCGCTTATGCTGTTGAATAAATTGATTTTCCATTTGCGCTTCAATTTCTTTCACAGCTTTTTGCTTTAAATCAAGCTTTCTTTCCGAGCTTGTTTTTCGAGTAGTTTCCTTTTCGAGTTTGATTTCTGAGTCGTTCACCTATCTTTTGCTGAAAATATAAACTCGATAATTCATTAGTATCAAACACTCTTCAATGGTTTGTTATCATCAATTTTGGAATTGTTTGCCGAAAGTAAATTTCAAAGCCAACAATCTTCCCCTTGATGATGACAAAACATTTTGTGTTTGCTTGGCATTTGGCGAAACATCAAGTGATGCTCCCCCTCAACATGTGCATAATATTTTGATCAAATGCTCCCCCTTAGTAAATGAAATTTGCAGTTTAATAGGCATTTTGATACAATATATAACAATAGGCGCACATTTCAGATAGCAAGAATAAACAGCTTATCATAGATGTTTCAGTTTAATACAAGCTGTTTATACTAATGAAAAACATGGAAAGGAAAACAAACAAGTTCGCAAATAACCATAACAAGATCGCAAATAACCATAACAAGTTCGCAAATAACCATAACAAGCTCGCAAATAACCATAACAAGTTCGCAAATAACCATAACAAGCCACACAAAAACAGAAATTGCTAATGTCGGATAATTAAATGCATGACAGTACAATAGAATAATTTCTCCCCCTTTTTGTCAGCGTCGAGGGGTGCGTGAGCGAGGGTTCCTGTGTGCAAGAGTGAGGTCATCAAGTGACCCGGCCAAATTTGTAATACGGGTAGACATTTCCTCATCATGAAGGACAAGGCGCTCATTGATCAAACGAATGGCTTCCGTATTCTGGTTCACGGTCGTATCAAGGTGCTGAAGCATTTGTTCCTGCTGCCTAAGTAGCTCCGTATTGCTTTGAACAACCCCAAGAAGTTGGTTGAGAAGAGTAGCCTGAGAAGCCGAAGCACCGTCCAACGAAGGGACCGAGGAAGAGGCTTCCTGGCGCGATGCAGAACCGCTAGGAGCGGTACGCGAACGAGGAGCAGGTGTAATTTCAGAAATGAAATTTCCTTCCGCATCAGAAGAAATATGCATATGCTTGACATGAGTGGCGTCAAGAAAAATAGGGTGATGCTCGGACACTTCATTCGGAAAATTAAAACCTTTCCGCTGCAGTAGATATGTAATATGTGCAGGAAAGAAAAGCGGGCCAGATGGCTTGCGCTGACATGTGAGGATGACGGAACGAAAAATATGAGCTAAATCAACACGGGTTCCTGTCAAAACGCAATAAACCAAAAAAGCCTCCATACGAGAAACACTGCTACGACTACTAGTTTTAGGCAGAATAGAGTAAGTAATAACATTATGAATTAATCTAGCCTCGGGTAGTAGCATAGAAGAGGTAATACCAGCGTTTTGCGAAATTTCCTTGTCGATGCATATTGCCCGAACAACCTCAATACAATCGAAACCATCAGCCTTATACCAATCCTTGGAGAAGTGGCGGATGCCGTCATTTGGAAGCAAGAAAATGCGCTTGATTTCGCTGTCATCAACGGTCTCGTCTTCACCACATAGATTAAAATGAAGATGAGGGAGTAATTAATCCTTGTGATTTGCAAGAGAGGCGTAGAAGGCTTTGACGATTCGCGGAAATACCGGAATGTCAAGAGAAACGAAAAAATCCCAACCCATTGCTTGGAACAACTCGAAAGTTCGAGCCCGAATTTCAGTGCATAAATCTTGTGTGACAATACGGCAAGGTGTAGGAGCACGGTGATCAAAAACAGTGATGAAATTATTTCTATTATCATCATCAAGAAGAAGTACCTCAAGAAGAAGAGGTTCATTCGACTCCTCTTCATCAATAGCCGTAGGAATGTGTGGATTGGTGGAGCTTTGGCCTCCATCAATGCGTGAACGTTTCCGAAATAGACCTCGAGTCTTCGGTGGCATTGTAGAAGATGATGCACAAATATATAGAGATATATAGATATATGATGGTGTATATATATAGATGTGTGAGAGAGTGAGAATGATGAAATTTGGAGAAGGAAATGGGTGGAGGATGATGGAAATGTGAAATTAATGAGAGATAGGTGAAGATTTGAGGATATAAGTTTTAGTAGGAGAGGGATTGAGAGGAGAGGGTTTGAATGTGGGTGAGGGTTTGAAGGAGGCGGATGGAGAAGATGAAAGGGGGTTAGGTTTTATAGGGCTTGAGTCGACTAGGGCTAGGTTGAGTCGGTTAGGTAGAGGGTTTGAGTCGACTAGGCAAGGGTTGAGTCGGTTAGGAAGGCAAAGTAGTCGACTACAATAGTGTTTGAGTCGACTAGAATGGGCAATGAGTCGACTAGAAGGTGATTGAGTCGACTTGAAGGTGAAGACCATGAAATGGTGTAGCTACTGATCATTGTAGTCGACTAGAATGGTTTATACTACACAGGATGAGTCGACTAGAAGAGAAAAGGGAGAATAAAAATGATAAAAATTAGGAAATAAATACACAAAAATAGCAAAAATATGAAAAATAAATATTATGACAGAAATTAAGATAAAACATCAAAATCCATGGCCATTCCGATTTCTCGACGTATTTTAGAAAATGATTCGTCCGCAAGTGGTTTTGTAAAAATATCCGCCAATTGATTTTTAGTGTCGATAAAAACCAATTCAACGTCACCCTTAGCAACATGATCACGTAAGAAATGATGCCTAATCTCTATATGCTTGGTGCGTGAGTGATGAATAGGATTCTTTGAAATACAAATCGCACTCGTATTATCGCATTTAATAGGCACGTGAGAGAAGGTAAGACCGAAATCAAGTAGTTGTTGCTTGATATAAAGAGTTTGAGCGCAACTGCTACCGGCTGCCACATATTCGGCTTCGGCCGTAGATAATGCAACGGAATTTTGCTTTTTACTTGACCAAGATACTAGTGAGTGTCCTAGAAAATAACAAGTACCGCTTGTGCTTTTACGATCAATTCTACATCCCGCAAAATCGGCATCCGAATAACTAATAAGATCAATTGAAGTTCCACGTGGATACCAAAGCCCTAAGTTTATTGTACCACTTAGGTAGCGAAAAATGCGTTTGACCGCAAACAAATGAGATTCCTTAGGACATGATTGAAACCGGGCACATAAGCATACACTAAACATTATATCCGGTCTACTAGCGGTTAAATAAAGCAAACTACCGATCATGCCTCTATAATTAGTAATATCAACACATTTACCATTTTCATCTTTATCAATCTTAATAGAGGAACTCATAGGAGTTATGGCATGTTTGGTAGCCTCCATACCAAATCGCTTTAGCAAATCTTTAGTGTACTTGGATTGGCTAATGAATAAGCCATCCGAGCTTTGCTTGATTTGCAACCCTAAGAAGAAAGTCAATTCACCCATCATGCTCATTTCAAATTCGTTTTGCATACTCGTGGCAAATTCCCTACATAAAGAATTATTTGTTGAGCCGAAAATAATGTCGTCAACAAAAATTTGGACAATCAACAAATTATTCTTAATGGTTTTTGTAAAAAGTGTGTTATCAATTTTCCCTCTTGTAAAACCATTTTGAGTTAAAAACCCGCTAAGTCTCTCATACCAAGCTCGAGGAGCTTGCTTTAAACCATATAGAGCTTTAGCCAATTTGAAAACATGATTTGGAAAAAGATTATTTTCAAAACCGGGTGGTTGCTTCACAAAAACTTCTTCTTCTATGACACCATTTAAGAAAGCACTTTTGACATCCATTTGATAAAGAGTGAAATTTCTATATGATGCAAATGCAAGAAGCATTCTAATTGCTTCTAATCTAGCTACCGGTGCAAAGGTTTCTCGTAGTCAATGCCTTCCTCTTGATTATATCCTTGAGCTACCAATCTTGCTTTATTTCGAATAATTATTCCATTCTCATCCTTTTTGTTTCGAAAAATCCATTTTGTGCCAATTATAGTTTGATTTTCGGGTCTAGGAACTAAACGCCAAACTTGATTGCGTTCAAATTGATTTAGTTCCTCTTGCATTGCTACGATCCAAGAATCATTACATTGAGCTTCGTGGAAGTTCTTGGGTTCGATTTGCGATACAAAGGCCATGTGGTTGCAAAAAATTTTAAGTTGAGATCTAGTACTAATCCCTTTTGAAGGATTACCTATGACTTGATCAAGAGGATGATTGTGAACAATCCTCCATGCTTTAGGCATTGAGTTGATCAAGTTATCATTGGATTGATGCTCAACTTCCCTCATTTCCTTTTGGCTACATGATGAGTTGGAGATATTGAGAGTATTTAGATTATCCTCAATCCCAACAACCTCATCTTCTTCTAGGTCAATTCTAGGTGATGGTGGTGAGGGTGATTCATCAAAGACAACATGAATAGACTCAACCATGGTTAGAGTCCTTTTGTTATAAACCCGAAATGCTTTACTTCTTGTAGAATATCCTAGGAAAATTGCTTCATCCGATTTGGAGTCGAATTTTCCAAGGTTATCTTTATCATTTAACACAAAACATTTACACCCGAAAACTTTGAAATACCCAATATTGGGCTTTCGACCATTCCACAACTCATAGGGTGTTTTCCCCAACTTCATCCGAATAATAACACGATTAATTATATGGCAAGCGGTGTTTACCGCTTCCGCCCAAAGGCTTCGGGGAAGGTTGTGCTCATTTAACATGGTTCGAGCCATCTCTTGTAGAGATCGATTCTTTCTTTCAACTACACCGTTTTGTTGAGGGGTTCTAGGGGCCGAGAGATCATGAGAAACACCGAGGTCATCACATAATTTCTCTAAGTCTTGATTTTCAAACTCCCTACCTCTATCACTTCTTATTTTCTTGATCTTCAAATCTTTTTCATTTTGAATGACTCTATAAAATCTTTCAAGAATGGAGTGAGTTTCATTTTTATGAGCAAGAAAGTGAACCCAAGTATATCTAGAGTAGTCATCAACTATAACAAGTACATAGAGTTTCCCGGCTAAGCTAGCCGTTCTCTCCGGACCAAAGAGATCCATGTGAAGTAACTCTAGAGGTCTAGAAGTGGTAATATCTTTCTTTCTCTTGAAAGAGGATTTAACTTGCTTGCCTACTTGACATGCGCTACATATTTTATCTTTCGAAAATTTAGTCTTTGGGAGGCCTTTGACTAAATCATTTTTGGATAAACGATGAATGAGGTCCATACTAGCATGTCCTAGACGTCTATGCCATAACCAACTATTTTCGCTAGATGTGACAAAACATTTAACATCTTGATCATGCAATTCACATAGCAACAAAGTATACAAGTTTCCATTTCTTTTGGCATTGAACATTTGCTTCCCATCTTTCTTGATTATGCATGCATTTGTCCTAAATATAACATCATAGCCTTTGTCACATAATTGACTAATACTAAACAAATTATGCTTCAACCCATCAACTAAAAGCACATCATCTATAGAGAGAGAAGATGAAATACCGATTGAGCCAATTCCTATAATTTTGCCTTTAGAGTTGTCTCCAAAAGTTACGTTTCCTCCTTCATATGTTTTTAGTGAAATAAACTTTGATTTATCTCCCGTCATATGCCTTGAGCATCCGCTATCGAGAAACCATTTTTCTTTTGATGCGGACTTCAAGCATACCTACAAAACAAGTTCAAGTAACTTTTATTGGTACCCAATCTGTTTTGGGTCCATTTTGGTTAGATAGATATGCAATAGTTCCTTTTGGAACCCAAATTTGTTTTGTTACAACATTTTCTTTTCTATGAGAGCATGCAATAGATCCTTTCGGAACCCAAACCATTTTTGACATAATTTTCTTCTTTCTATGAAAGCATACATTTGCTTTGTGTCATTTTCTATTGCAATAGTAGCAAGTAACATGTTTATAATCATTTGAAGAAGCATGAGATGATTTTCTAGTAAATGTAGAGCTAAGTGATTTTCTCTTTTCCAAATGAGAGCATTTTTGTCAAAAGCATCATACCCTAGACCGCATTTATCAAATGATCATTTTTGTCTTCCTAACATGATACTAAGGTTCTCTTTTCCTTTTGTAAATTTTGCTAAAACATTTATTTGATCATCAATAGTATTTTTCAAACGAATATTTTCCTTTTCTAGCTCAATGCTTTTGTCATTGCAAGAAACTTCTAAGCTTGCACTAGTGAGACTACATGAAGGTTTAGCTTTCTTAAGAATGATATATTTTCTAGCTAATTTTTCGAATTCATCATGTAATTCTTCAAACACATCTTGCAATTCATTGTAATCAAGAAGAAGTTCATCATATGATAGTTTATCTAAATCATTTAAATTTAAATATACCTCTTCTTCATTTGCCATGAGACAAATGTTGGCCGTTTCCTCACTACTTTTCTCCTCATCCGAGTCGCATGAGTCATAGTCCTCCCATGTAACATTCATTGCCATCTTGCTAGGTCTTTTCTCGTTTTCCTTTTTGAGCTTGAAGCAATCACTTTTGTAGTGTCCCGGCTTTCCGCAATTAAAACACGTTGGGGGTTCTCTTTTGCTAGGCTCGCCTCTTGGTTCGATTCTCTTCACGAATCTTCCACCATTTGCTTTCTTTCTTTGAAGATGTCTCTTGAATTTTTGGGTGAACAAGGCAATGTCCTCATCCTCTTCTTCTTCACTCGGCTCATTATTTTCATTTTTGGTGAAGGCTTGCAAAGCTATCCCCTTTCTTGGCTTGATGTCGTCTTCACGAGCTTTTAATGTTATTTCCCAAGTGAGTAGAGAGCCGAAGATTTCATCGAGACTCATGGTGTTGAGGTCATGAGCTTCTTTGATAGCCGTTACTTTTGCATCCCACTTTGCCGGGAGACTTCTAAGCACTTTTCGTGACGCATCGGATCTAGGAACAATTCTACCAAGATGCTTTAGTCCATTCAAAATATTTGTAAAGCGAGACATCATGGAATTCACATTTTCATCATCTTTCATAGCAAATAATTCATATTCATGCATGAGTATGTCAATTTTAGATTCTCGTACTTGAGATGTACCTTCATAGGTTACCTCAAGTTTATCCCACATTTCTTTTGCCGTTGAACAAGTAGATACACGATTAAATTCATTTGGACTTAAAGCGCAATTTAAATTTACTTTGGCTTTAGCATTGTACGACATGAGTTTACGGTCATCATTATCCCATTCATTGGGTAATTTGGGGACGGTTTTTCCATCAACAATTTTGGTCAATACAAATGGTCCTTCAAGAACTACTTGCCAAATTTGGTAATCGATAGCTTGAAGAAAATCTATCATTCTAGTTTTCCAATACCTATAATTTGATCCATCAAACCATGGGGGCCTATTATTCGATTGTCCTTCAACATGAGTGACTAAATTTGATGACATGATCGTTCTCTAAGACGGTTAAGTCTAAAATAAATAGAGATTAGGCTCTGATACCAATTGTTAGTCACTAATTAACCCTAGAGGGGGGGGGAGGGGGGTGAATAGGGTGTTCAAAAATAATTCTAATTCTTTTCGAAATTTGAATACACTTTAAACAAAAATCAATTTCTCAAAAATCAAGTGGATGATTCAATTTAAACTTTTCTAACTATTAATTTCAAGACAAGATAGCATACAAGATATTTAAGCAATTATAGCATGCAAATAAATCAAGTAAAGAGAAAGAGATAGAGAGATTGACACCGTGATTTTTTCGAGGTTCGGTAACTCCTACTCCTCGGCTCAAGAACCCCTTCTTTAGACTTTTCCCGATCCTTTCACTATGGCCCTTCCTTCACAGGTGGAATGGCAAACCTTTACAATACAAGCCTCTCGAGCTTGTCTCTCAATCAAGAGAACAACCCTCTCTTGAACAATCGGTGGACTTCACTTGTCCGAGATTACAAATTCGTATGTAATCAATAAAATCACTCAAGAACAAAAACACTCAAAACCCAAAGGTTTTTATGGAAGATAAATCAATATAAGCTCAAGTGTTTTTGGTGATTTTACAATAGCTCTAGAAATGCATTCTCAAAGGATATAATCAATGAATGATATTTGGAGAATAAGAAGAGATACTAGAGGTTTTGATTTTCAAAGAAACTTGAAGAAAATCAGATTTTCAAAGCTTGGTTTCAATGGCTTTTGTAGAGAAAATTTCTGCAGAATTTTTGCTAGCTTTCTTTCTCTTTGTATTTCAATCTCTTAGTCTTCACAATACACATCTCATTCTATATATAACATTGTATTAGGGTTTTGAAGAGCGAATATTGTAATTGAAAGACAAGAGCCGTTTGAACACCATTACAAACAATCCACAAAACAGGGGAAATGTTTTCTAAAAAATCTGCAGATTTTAAGGATGAACTAGTCGACTCCTTTGCATTTGAGTCGACTACATTGCTTCATCTAGTCGACTAGATTGAGTTCTAGTCGACTACAATGGTTAATCTAGTCGACTAGAATGAGTTCTAGTCGACTACTTCTTGTAGTCTAGTCGACTCAATGGTCATTCAGTCGACTCTTTTGATGTGGATGAAAAACCAATAGCTACTGATTGTTCTAGTCGACTACTAGAAAATACACAGGTCTATTCTAGTCGACTACAACATGAAAAATATTTAATAAAAATATTTTTCTTTCCATTTAAGTTTGGTAAAGCGTTTTCCATTCCATTTGAGTTCGGTTCATTTTATACTTGAGCTTATACGATAAAATCGACACATAAAATTACCTTGTTACAGTGATCGCTCCCCGACCTATCTACCCCGAGTCTTGAGTCTTCGACTTTCGCTTATGCCGTTGAATAAATTGATTTTCCATTTGCGCTTCAATTTCTTTCACAGCTTTTTGCTTTAAATCAAGCTTTCTTTCCGAGCTTGTTTTTCGAGTAGTTTCCTTTTCGAGTTTGATTTCTGAGTCGTTCACCTGTCTTTTGCTGAAAATATAAACTCGATAATTCATTAGTATCAAACACTCTTCAATGGTTTGTTATCATCAATTTTGGAATTGTTTGCCGAAAGTAAATTTCAAAGCCAACACATTCATTTCAACAATAGCCTTCTAATAAGAGGAAGAACATTCATTAGTACCATAATTACAAGAACTAGTAGTACAAAGAGGAGCATCTTCAGATGAAGATGGGGATGTTGATAATAACTTAATTCCATTGTCAGATTCAGAATCAGAAAAACTCTGGTCAGAAACACTGGAATTAAGGAATAACTTTCTTAATTGAAGTTTAAGACCAGGGTTAATCTCAAGACTATCTAATTTAGCCTTAGTCTTACATTTGTTGGCATAATGACCAATTCTACCACATTTATAACACTTGACATTAATTTTAGAACTACTTTTATCCTTATGCTTAGAGCTAGAGCTAGTTATGGGTTTGTACTCCTTATTAGTACTCTTGCGTTTCCCTTTATGGTAGCGCTTTCTATGATAAGGTTTGCTATCCTTAGAAACCTTATGCTTCCTTTTATTAGGATACTCATTTGGGACATTGTAGCCAAATTGGTCACAGAACTCTCCCAACTCCTTTCTACCAGAAAGACGTTGAGACTTCAATTGATGTCTTAATTTCAGATCATTACGCATATAAAGACCTTCCTGTATAACAATGCTGATTAAATCACCATAATTATAGTCATTGTAAGGGATAAACATACCATTATGTTTATCCTTTAACTTCTTCCTAACCTTTTCAACAAAGAAAGTTGGAAACCCGTCTATGAACTTAGCTTTCCAATGCTCACTATTAGCATCAGTTCGTTGGGTTACTCTAGCTAGGAAAACATCCTTATACCACCTAAAATGGGTAAGTGTAGGACATTTAAGATTTTACAACATCTCATGGCCACGCTCATGGTTAATACCATCACGACCGATGAAATGATGTATGATGGTCAAGACTAATGTGTAAACAACATCAGTCACTGGAACATCCTGATTAATCTCATTCTTGACAACTTTGAAAGCATTTTGAATTTCATTTTTCTGGTTTTGAGAGAGGATATTATCCCACCAGCCTTTCAAAACACCAGTAAAACCACAGGTAATAAAACCAACAATTTGTGGTTTAGTACTATCAGCAGTTTTACAAATAGTACTATACATCATCATTTGATGTACCATCTCATAAATAGAATATTCAAATTTCCCATCAATATTCCATTCATAGATAGTTTTTGAATTAAAAGAGACCTGGCCATGAAGATACTCTTCTTCAAAAAGAATATCTTGAGGAGTAGGTCGATGGTAGTAATTTTGGCTTGCACCAATATCACTAACGTGCTGCTTATTTTTAGAAAAATTGATTTTATTTAAATGCGTGCTATTTGAAGAAATCAAAGATTGTTCAAAATCATTTATTTGATTTAGAGAAAGATCTAAGTTTTCATCTTCTAAATCAGAATCATTCTGCGATAAAACATTTAACTTAAGATCTTTTAATTTTTCCAAAAGAACAGAATAAAATTCTTAATTAATTGGGGAAGAAGAAACAAGAGCTTTAAGTTTAAAACATTTTACCTCCATTGGAGGTTTAACAGAAGGATTAGTTAAAACAACTTTTTCTTCAATTTTGGTTTTAGACAAAAGCATAGAATCTATATTAGATTCAGTTCTTGATAACTGTTTTCCAAACGTTTGAAAGCACAAATTAGTGTAATTATTTTGTTTGAAAATATTATGAAAATCAGTTGTAACTGGATCCTTGTTAGGATTAGTTCCAAGTCTAACATAAGCAACAACTTCAACATAATATAATTATATAAATAGTCTATATGCTAACATTTTTATATGTTTCGAATTTAAAGAATAATTGATAGACTTTGATAACTTTTTTATTTTATTATTATTATCATGTGAAAGATAGTGATTAATGCATAAAAGTAGTCATGAATTATATAGCTTCTTAAATAGATTCTATGAACCACTGCATAAGTAATATATTATAATTAATTTTTTTGTTGTTGCATTTTTGTTTCTATTACATCCATTTTTTGTCTTAAAAATATAGGTTAATATATAAAAATAATATATGCTCTCATACTTTTATAGTAGTGTATATATGTATATGTATATATATACTATTTAAGCATGACATTAGAGAAAAAATTAAATTAAATTTGGCTATCCATCTATCTTCCTTTCTTATGGTTGAAAATATTTTAATTATATCAAGAAGTTTAATGCATTAAAGACTAACATTTTAATATACTTTTATTACACTTTATTAATTGTTCATTGAATATACTTTTTTTTTGTTTTTTTTATTTAAAATATTATATTAAAGTGAGGAGAAATAATCCAAGTGACTTATACTTTTAGAATAGTATAGATATACACACACATACACACCCATATATCTCCACCCGGTACCGCCGCCGTCACCACCAGACACCACCAGGAATCTCTATATATCTCTCTCTCTCTGCAGAGCACTTCAATGGTAGCGATTCATCTCTAACAAGGTACAATACGTTCCTCTGTTCGCAACACACACATATATTATAGATATATATACGTATTTATATATTTATAACTACATTTGTATCAAATCACGTGTGATTGATATAGAACCCTAATTTTGCCTCCATTTAGGAAAACGAATCCACATTGAAACCTAATCGATGATTAAAACCTTCACAGCACACGCTTTGATGCTCAGTTTATTATAAATTGATGATTTATATATAGTTCTGTTACCTAATTGAAACAATATCTCAAACCCTTAAAGTTTGCAACCAATTGTGGCAAACTCCTCCACCCCTAAACCCTTCTTTTAGAACAATCAATACAAATTGGTTCCAAACACATATTTGTTTTTATTTTTTTGGAAAAAAATACAATTTTTTTTTTCATCCAAAAAACAAATGATTTCCAAACGGATCCTTAGAAAAACTATCTTCCAAAAAGATTCAAGTACTGGTTCCACATTTATCCAAAGGTGAGAATCTATGAAGCACTGACACGAACACGATACGATACGAACACGACGACAAAACAAATTTTAAAAAAATAAGACACGACATGCCTTCGACACGTCTATAAAAATATATATATTTTTATATATATATATACATATTATATTGCACAAATACTTTATTTATCACTTAAATAATAAAAATCAATAAACTTATAAACAAAAATAAACAAATAGGTTAAATGAAATGTCTGATATGTTCAAAATTCTTCATTTCACTACCATCCAAGGAATCAAATGCATCTCCCCAACATCTGACATCTTAGTCTCTCCCTCGTTATATTGTAAAAAAATATTTGATCGAAGACAAAGATTGAAATGTACAAATATCAAATCTTCAGTTCTTTGTGGTGATATATTTTTCCTCTCTATATAGTGGATAAATGAATAAGTGCTCCACTTCATCTCACAAGATGAGAAAGAATAAAGATATTCAAGTATCTTTAAAGACAAATATTGGATTGAGGGTGTTCAAGTTCTATAAGTGATCCACCAAATAAGCGGCTCCATAAGTTCTTTATCTTTCATGGAATCAATTTTCCCACCAAGTGTTCGATACGTGAACACGTGTGTGTCCTTCGTGAGTTCACTGTGTGTACAATTTAAAAAAATTCAGGACATGCCATTTGGCATGTCAGACACGTATTTTTGGTGTGTCCATGTGTCCGACACGGGTACGACGACCCTAGACGAAGTGTCCGTGCTTCATAGGTGAGGATAGTTTAATGTTTACTAAGGGCCTGTTTGGGATGGCTTTTTGTTTATACTTTTTTGTTAATTTTTTTTTTGCTATTGCTTTGTTACTTTTCACAATTTTGATATTAAAATGTGTTTGGTGATATGTGTTTTGCTTTTAACGGTATCAAAGTAAAACTTTCAAAATGACTAAATTTAAAAATCCCAAATTTTAGACTTTCATGTGTTTTGTTACCGTAACAATGGGCAATAGGTTAGTGGAAACAATATTTTGGGCCTAGAAAAACATGAATAAATTAAAATAATACTTATAAATAAATAATAATAAATAAATAAAATAAAAATAAATCAATAAATAATAAATAATAAACAAAATAAATTAAATAATATATAAAAATAATAAAAAATAAATAAATGAGATATTTTTATTTTTCTTACAGCAAGCATCGGTATTAAACATGCTTCCAGTTCAGACTAAAAATACTACACATGCTTTTATTGTGTTTCAACTTTCATTTTTTTCACAGCAAACAACACCTTCCAAACAAACCCTTAAAATCCGGATCATGCTTCTTTACCTCTTGCCACCTCAACATGGTAAATAAAAAAGTGAGTGCATTCGCATATATTATATATTATATATACAAGCTATTTTGGATTGTTTTGTGATAAATATTACGGAAATTATATCTAATGTATTACATTTGAGTATTACGATATTATATATCATTTATTACATACGATTTTTTACAATGAGTATTATGATAAATACGTAGTATTTATTACATACAATATATATATTATAAATCTATATATAGCTAATATGTATTATAATTGATGTATCACATATCTCAATTGTAATGTTTATAATTGATGTATCACATATCTCACTTTTTCTCGTAATTTCTATGACAATTGGTTCTTATTCCTATTACATATATAAGTGACATTTATTCAAAATAACTATAAGTAAAATATAATATAATTGATATGTATTTCAATTGCATTTACGCTTATATACATATATATGTATTTTTATTTCAATTCTTTTGGGATAGGTATTACGTTAACTATATATGTTATGTATTACATTCCATCACATAAATTACGAACTCATATGTTTGTACAGCTGTTACATAATATGGTGACGTATATTGAGAATAAGTAGATTGTAACATGACTATAAATATTTACCTACCGTCCTCAAAGTAAAATGTTAATTTTTAACCTTAGTGCACTGCGGGACCTGCAGAGGTGTACCGTGTATTGAAGGGAATTTGGATCCAAAAATATTTACTCCTCTAGTCCCAAATTAATCGTCCAATTTCTCTCTTTTAGCCATCTTAAAATAAATATCATATTTAAAAAGTCAATTCATTATTTTGTCAATATATTAATTTACTCTTTAAACATTTAGGTTATAAAAATTCTAAATTATAAACCATCACATCACTTAAACACTTAAAGGGACTAAGGATAAAATTAGTATTTCACTTACTATCACTACAATAAAAGTTATCATATTAAAAGAATGAACTATTTTCACAAAATTTCCTAAAATTTCACCAAATCATCAAATTACCCCTGTCTAATCAAATAACCCCTAAGCTTTGCAATTTGATCAATTTTTTCCTCCACCATCAAATTAGTAAAGGATTAATTTAACTTAAACCCCTCAAGTTTAACAATCTTCATTTATACCCCTTAGTTTTTCAAACTCACATAATTTACACACCTTATACCTAAATTACCCTCAAACTAATTCGTTTATAATAAAATATTTAAAAAATGAAAAACAAATTTAATTGGTAGTTCGAAATATTTTTTACCCTAATTTTTTTTTATTTCAAAAAAATTAGTCTATCAAACACAATTTGGCAGAAAAAAAAGTAGGGTAAAATATTTTTTTCAAAAAATAAAAAATAAAACAATTCCGAAATAATTTTTTTCAAGCTACCAATTAAGGTAAAATATAAAACAAATAGGGTAAAAAATATTTAGGTTTTTTTTTTTTGAAAAAACATATTTTACCCTACTTTTTTTTATTTATGCCAAAATGTCTTTGAGGGACTAATTTTTTTTGAAATAAAAAAAATTATGGTAAAAAATATTTCGAACTACCAATTAATTTTTTTTCTTTTTTTATTTTTTTAAAAAAATATTTTACTATAAACAAGTTAATTTTTTTATTTAAGCCAAAATAAAAAATTATTACCTTGTTTGGATAATAAAATATGATGGTAGTAAACCTTGTTTTCAAACACCATATATCTCAAGTTTGAGGGTAATTTAGGTATAAGGAGTGTAAATAATGTGAGTTTGAAAAATAAGGGGTATAAATAAAGATTATTAAACTTGAGGGGTATAAATTAAATTAATCCTTTACAAATTTAATGATGGAGTGGGAGATTGATCAAATTACAAAATTTAATGTGTTATTTGATAGGCCTGGGGTAATATGATGATTTGATAAAATCTCAGGAAGTTTTGTGATAATAATCCTAAAAAATAAATTCCCAACAGTATAAATTCTAAGGCCCTGTTTTGTAACTGGTTTTGGTACCAGTTTTTTGGTTTTGGTACGAAATGGTAGTACCAACCCATGTTTGTTAGGATTGGTGTTGGTACAACAGTACCAAATGGTGGTACCAACCCATGATTTTGGAACCATCTAATGAGATGGTTTTTGGTGGTGCGGTACTGTAGCAACCAAAACCAAAACCAAAACCAAAACCAAATGGTTGCACCATCTCACCCCAAATCAAAACCAAATAGTTGCACCATATTAATATTAAAATATATTTTTGGAAATTATATTAATATTAAAATATATATGGAAATATATTAATATTAATATATTAATATTAAAATATATTTTTGGAAATTTAATATATTTTAATATTATAGTTTTATTATCTTTCCTAAAAATTAATATATTAATATTAATATATATTTTTGGAATTTAATTTAATATTATAGTTTTATTATCTTTCCTAAAAATTAATATATTAATATTAATATATATTTTTGGAATTTATTTTAATATTATAGTTTTATTATCTTTCCTAAAAATTAATATATTAATATTAAATATATTTTAATATTATAAATTTTAATATTTATAAATAAAATGTGAAACCATTACAAATTACCAAACATGATTTGATTTCAGAATTTCAATCCATACCAACTCTACCAAACATGGTTTGGTTTTTTAACATAATTTTTTCTCACACCAAAATCATCTGCATGAAACATGATTTGGAATCAAAATAAAACCACACCAAACCAAATCCAACCCAACCCAAATCAAAACAAAAAACTAACATCGCACCGCACCGTTACCAAACGCAACCTAACAAAAGAGGGTGTAAAGTCATATATCTTCACAGTATTTTGGTAGTAGGGGTGGAGATTTTTTTGAGAGGAGCTAGTCCCACCCATTCTTTTATTTACCCTTAAGCACATATATAAAAAAATAAAAAATATATATTCAATACATATGTATCTTCTTTTAAACAAAGTAAATAAACTTCAAGTATCTTCAACAACACTCAATTTTTTTAAAAATTAATTTCATATTTAAATATCTAAGTGACATTGATTTCAATTCCGTGTATTCTAATAATTGTAACTATAATAATGTATAAAAAAAATTTCGTACATAATCTGTCCAAATTTCGAAGTGGCTCATTGTCATTTATCAATAGGGTGGCGAAAAATAATTATTGATGAGATAGAAAAAGGAATTTTGTGAGCTCTGTAAATATATATATATATATATATATATGAATAACACAATGAGAAAAAGAGAAAAAAAGAAGAATGATTTGCTTAAAACAATAAAATTTAATTGTGTCAAAAAATAAAATAAAAATCAATTTCAAAAAATAAAATTTAATTGTATTTTGAAATTAGGGCACTGATTAAACACTTGGCCAACAAAGCAGAGATCTAGAAATCACATTTGGGGAAGCTGGAACCAAGTAAACCCTAGCGTACCTAAAGAGCCGCCCCAAAGCCTACACTGCTGACTTGAAAGAGTAGTCTCTCTTTCTCTCTCTCTCTATATATATATATGTGTATATATACACATATCTATCTATATTTTGCATTTTGGCTGATATACCAAGAAAGGTACATTATTTGTTGAAATATAATTTGGGTTTTTAATGGTGTTAAAGGTCCTTTTCCTTGGTTTATGGTAATAGGTGTTTTAGGGTTTGCATATTTGTATGGAAGTATTTGTGTTGAATGGTATGAGACTTGATTCAGGGTTGCTTAAAGTTTTACCAAGACCTGGTGCTTAATAGTATTGTGTTCACTAGTGATTTCATTCCAACATTTGCTCCATTGGGTCAATTTTGTATAGATATACATGTGTGTATTTACAGTACCAATGGGTTATGGAGCAAAACAAATCATTTTGAAGAGTGCCCAATTTAGATTGGCTGAATTGTCATTTTAATCAGCATATTTTGCCTTTTTTTGTTTGCAGATACAAGAAAATGAAACCTAAAAGGAAGAAAATGGGTTTCTTTCATATTGTGCATCGATTGCAGCAAATTTATATTTTTTCTATGCTTAATCTAATTTCATGATTTAAAAGAATCTTTCATATTTTCACTTTCATATGTTCATATCCCAATGATGAAGTTTTTAGTAATCTGAAATTAAGCATGAAACTTGTAAAATTTGGTGCTCTCTCTTGCAAGGTCATTGCTGAGGTTGAGGAACCATGAGTTCATGCTAGGTAGATAATAGGCATTTTGAGGGATATGTGGAATTTTGATTTTCAATTTTTTTTTGTTTTTGTTTTTGTTTTTGGTTTTGTTTTTGGTTTTGGTTTTGGTTTTGGTTTTGGTCCCATAAGTTCTTTCTTCTCTTACTTTGTCTTCCAATTTTATCTTTCTGGTAGGAAAATTTTACTTATGATGCTTTGTTGTTGCTCTAATAATTTGTTTTGGGTAATTGAGTTTTTTTCTCATGGTAGACAAGCTATTTTATTTTTTCTTTAGTTGTTGTGCTTGCATTTGCTCTCGATAATGAGATGAAACTATTTGTGTTGTTGGTTATTTGGTGCTGATTAAGTGCAATGCCCAACAATGAATGTTTTATAATTTGAGATTTTGCAAGCTCTCAGTGGGAAGAACATCACAGTGATCGCTTCACTGTGATCGTTTTACTTTCAAAAAAAAAATCACAACTAAATTTGGGTTCAAGCCCCTGCTGGACCCATTCCTTCGAATAGAAGCTATAGTACCATGAAGTTGTAATTGTTGAAAATAGTTGAGAGTATATATCCATATCAGAAAGTGGTGCTTCGTTGACGAACAATGCTGAAGCATAGGCACACGGTTCCGTGATTCCATAGGCCCCCTTCCTTCCTGTGCTATTCTAATGAGTCCTCGGCAAGAACTTATGGAGATGGAAGGAGGAATAAGAAATCGGAGAAAGACCATTTGAAAAGATTATCCAACTCTAGTTAACACATTTCAGTTTTTTTTTTTTTTTTTGCTTTTGATTTTCGGCTTGGGTATGTGTTTTTGACATTTTGTTAATGAACTTTTAAATTAATTTGTGCATATAGAGGGTATGATAGACAATTTTGCAGTTTAACATTTTGGGTCATTTGGGAAACTGCAGATTTCTGCAGATTAATGAACCTTCTGGCTTTGTATAAAACTTTGCTTAAATTTGATTGGGAATCCAAATAGAATCTGTGTTCGGTCGAGTATGCAACTAATAAGGTCATTTTCACCACCAACAATGGGATTTTTTTTTTTTTTTATCCTCATTTCAGCTTCTAGCCTACCCCTGCCTTCGAGTTTGATATCCTTGTATTCATACAAATATGGATCAAGAATTTTGAATCAAGGTAGAGATTGGAAAAGATTCCGAATGCAACACTCATTCAAGAGCTAAACGCAATAGTTTAGGCTTATTTTAATGTGTTGATTCTCTAATTATGTTTATTGAAGTCACCACATTTTGTGTTGATGTCAACACAATTATTTCCGAGGCTCGGTTCCATGTACTCAGCTCGGGTAATGTGATATCAACAAACAATTCGAGATCAACACAACTAATCAAGCCTTGGAATAATATGTTAAGGCTCACAGACTTGGATCTGGGCAAAATAAAAAAACGACTTTCAGAGATTTGGTAAACTTAAAATGGTCTTACACTTCAAGAACACAACGAGTCTATCAGTGGAATAGCTGCATTTGCATAAATAGTTGAAGTATTGTAAAAGTTCATATTCGCAGTTGCCAGAGCTACTCATGCTACGAGTACAATATATTTACGGGAAAGAGATGTGGATACAATCCGTTATGTTATTGGAGTAACAAATGTAAAAGTTTAATGGAGTATATTTCGGGATCATGAAGTTCCAACGTTCAGAGTTTCGCTTGTTCTTCAAGTTGTTCCTGTTTTAAACATCATCAACCCGAATTATAAGTACAAAGCAGACTGAAGTAAATGAAGTAGAATCACTCACCAAAAACATAAAATTTTATAGCAGGTTTTGAGTCGTAGAATCCATAATGAGGTAAAGGCAGCCTCAAGATTGTTTTGAAGGTGATTGTGAAACAATACAACCAATTTTCTGAGAAATTTCTAGATTGTATTAACTAAAGATCGTCTTTTATCTCCGATTTAAGAATGATGGAATCCTTCATCCCGAATTTCAATTTCTAGTCATACACCAATAATGGAAAATACTACTTTGAACTATTTTCTATTTAATGGGGCATCAATCTATATTCAAAAGCATCATGGTAGTTTTAGATAAAAAAGAAGAAGAAAAATACACGACACAACAATCGTATTCTTACTAAAGGCCTTATAGCTTGATTGTATCACCTTTCCTCCCCGAAGGATAGGTTAGGGGTTCGAGCCCGATGGGGCTCATGTGCGGGTGTGTGCGTTTCTTACCATTCAAAAAAAAAAAAACAATCGTATTCTTGTTCGCTTAAAGAATCACTCCGAATTTATTCAAAAGACAAGAAGTGGCCAGCATCATTTTTAAGATGCTCCCAAATATAATGCTCGTGCTGAATTAGATTTCCAATGTTTTAATTTTAATAGTGACAATAAAGCTCAACTTCCTATTATTCTTTGAGCTGTATTTGGCTGAACTGTACTAGGAAGAAAAGAAATATAACTAAAAGAACCCTGTATAATGTTACAAGACATCTTCAAGCCACAACATCTACTCCAACCTGAAAGATCATTTATGTAATTACTTTCCAGTTCACATGAGACAATTGGTTTAGGAATGGCAATGGGGCGGGGCGGGGATTGCCTTCCCCATCCCCGAACCCGATTAAATTTTGGACCCCCATACCCGCCCCGCCGCCGGATATTTTTTTTGGTTTCTGCCGCACCCCCGCGCCGCGCCCGCCCCGGTTTCATTTGTCAAATTTTGTTTGACAACAAAATTATACAAAAAGATTAATAAACAAACCTAACAGAAACTCAGAAACTCACTAACCATTGCAAAAACATTGATGATTCTTTGTGGAAAAGAAACTTTCACTACAATTATATCACATGAACCTAACTGATTTGACCCAAATCGGAAAAATAAAAAGTAAAAAGTAAAAAGCTGAAACAAAGGAGAAACTAACCAAAATTCTAACATCAAACCAACATACTTTTCAGATGAACACCCAAAACAGTAATAAGTGCATATATACATATATAAATATATATATATATATATATATTCAAACTCATATAGACAGATTAAGAAGAACCAGATCTATGAAAACCTATGAAGAGACCCAAAATTAAAGAGAAGAAAACAAGTGGCGGTGGGGAGTACGGTGGCGAGCGGTGGTGGGGAGCGCGGTCTCTCTCTCTCTCTTGTGCTGCTAAGTTCTGCGGGTGAGTGAGTTGGACTTGGGTTTTCATGTACAGGACAATTTTGTAATATATAATACTTATAAGGCTAATTTAGTAAATTCAAAACCGGGGCGGGGTAGATAGCCGGGGTGGGGCAGAGGTCCCCCATACCCAACCCCGAACCCAGCCGGGGATTTTTTTCCATCCCCCCCATTTATTTAATCGGGTCCCCAAACCCGCTTAAATCGGGGTGGGGCCCCGGCGGGGCATGTATTTTTGCCATCCCTAAATTGGTTCATATCACCTCTCTCTTAAAAACTAGTATTAAGTGATATTTAAGTGTTTTGAACTTCTATGACATGCATCTCAAAAGAAGTTCTTTCATCTGGTGGGAAATTTAGTGAAAAAAAAACAAAATTAGGAAAGAAAGTAAAATAGCTGACCTCTGTTACAAAGAAGGCATGAAATCCATGCGGAACTCTATGGGGTAGTTCAACAATGGCAACAGGATCAGCTGACATTGTTTTTGCATCAATTACATTTACAGCTGATTTTCTGCACAAGTGAAAAAAGAAATAAAGCTCAGATTGCATTTTACATCAAGGTGATTGAATTTCAAATTTGAGCTGTGAGGTGACTTAGCAGTCATCTCAGCTACTTCAGATAATATAGCTCAAGTGTAATAACATTAAAATCTACAGCCAAGAGAGAGACATTGAGATCAAAAGTTCTGTTTGGGTGATATGCAATTTTCTTAATGAGAGCTTGCAGACTCGACTGTTGGACAAGAGGCTGATAGGGTCTTCCTCCCAATCTAACAGTCAAGGGTGCAATCTCATGGTGACAGATTACATGAGAGTGATCTATATTAGAAAAAATTACAAGACTGCTCACTAAAAGCACAAGGGAACTAGTTGCCAATTATGTGCTACAGCTTTTATACTTTTGACAGAGTTCTCAAGGTATAAATTCCCTCTAACAACAAAGATTATAAGACTGCTCACTAAAAGCACAACTGAACTAGTGGCCAATTATGTGCTACAGCTTTTATACCAGGACAGTCCTCAAGGTATAAAGGGAATCCAGTCAGAAACAACTGAATCACCATTATTTGTTCATGAATCATGATGTTGTTCTAACAGATTGGGGTTGTTACAAAATTCTACAATTAAGATTTGGGGATTTTTTAGGCAGCATAATCAGGGCACTCTACATTTCATGCCTCAATAGTACTTGCGATACTAAGAATGGAGAAAGAAACAATAAACGTCACTTTAGTTATATTGTTAGAAACAAAGACATACCCTGTGTTCTCATCATGTGCAAAGAATATCAAGTAGCCATCATCTTCTTCAGAAGTAACTCCGGGGATACGAGGGACAAAGATGGCCTCTGAACCAAACCTACCGGCTCCCAGGTCAAAGATTCCTTGAACATTGCCTCCAACTTCAAGCGTTGTTTTTCCGGTCTCTGGTTCAGCATGCAAATCAAATTTGATAATCCCAGTGACTTTTGCTATGCTGTCCAGTATAGTTCCGTATACAAATCGTTGTTTCCTATGTAATCACGCAATTTGTAAGCATGGTACTGGTAAAATGGAAACTACGAATAGATACTAAAAACGTTTGTAAACCCAAGGAGAAATGATGGAAATGAGATCAACTGCAGCAGGGTGATGAAATAGTCATGTAATGGATGGCACTCATGGAAATTAGAAAATGTAAGCAGCAATAGGATTAGAATAAATGTGGTCATTGACCACCCAATATTAAAATCATTGTTGAGCATAATTGTCTTTGAACAGTTCTGTCTCCTACGTTTCTTCCTTTATCCCCCCCACTAATCGTATCAGATTCCTGTACATAGTATCAGAGCAATGTGATCCATTACCAGATTATTGCAATATGTCACATTATTTCTTGGTCCTCCTTCGATATTGTTTCTTGTTTTTCAGCATCTTCAAAGTTTTCATCCTAGAACATTCTGGAGTCCTAACCACAGAGTTCATTGACTAGTAAAGAGGTGTCAATATAGGAAGTCAACATGATGATTATGGAAAGAGAATTAAAATCAAGAAAGGGTGGCTTCAAGGAACTGAGAAAGAGTACCAATATAATATAGAGACGATTCAGGTAAATAGAGTAGTCACAGATTTAAATTAATGTACCCTTCACTGGAGTTGTTTACACTTTGATGGTTTTTCATATATTTTAAGTGTGTTCCCAATAAACCAAATAAATTTCTTGTCTGCAGGCCAACATGAATATCCATTTAATTGAAGTTTTATATATGTTATCAAAGAAGGGAAGTTGCTTGAACTTGAATATCAATGGTTAGATCTTAAAAGTGTTTTTTTTTTCCGCTCCAGTTCACGGGAGGAACTGTATAACCATGGAGATTCTGTGTTTTGTGGATAGTTCAAAAATATACACTCTTGAATTGCGCTGTTGTAGCTGAGATGCACTGCCATTTTGAGCGCCTTTCAATAATTATTACATTTTAAGGAAAAGAAGAGAGTTTTTGAACTTGCACCTCACCACTGGCGATTGTTACTCACTGCTACTCAAATAAATTGCAAGTGAAAAGTACAATTGACTTCTTACTTTCACTTAAAGACTAATACTTAGAAGCACAATAATGTCATACTTACAATAAGCATTCAACATTACTAGTGAATCTATCAAATTTCTAGATTTACCCTTTGCAAGGATTAATTGAACAGAATCCCTGAAAATGCAAAAATTCACAAGCAAGCCCACAGAATAAAAATAATACCCCGGAGCTATAAGAAGTTAGCAAATAAGCCAACCACCTAATTGCTGTTACATGAACATTAAATGTGTCTTGAGAATTACCAAATTGCATAAAAACATCTATAGTTAAAGGATATAAATATTTAAGTTACACCCTCTCTAATAACTTAAGCTTTTAGAGTAGTTGGTTGTTAACATGGTATCAGAGCAGGAAGTCTTGTGTTCGAACATCACCGTCACCTTTGTTGAAAAAATTGTTGTTTCACGTGTTGGACCAAAAGAAGGCCACACGTGAGGGGGCGTGTTGAAGGATATAAATATTTAAGTTACACCCTCTCTAATAACTTTTAAAGTAGTTGGTTATTAACAATCTACAATAAAAATACATTGCACATTACCCTTGGTAGGGGTAATATGCAAATTTCTTATGTGTAGGTTAGTGCGGAGTGTTTCATCCAATTACTTGAAAGGGTATTTTAGGACTACAAGAATACCTGATGCTTCTATTCTTCATTTTTTATTATATGTTAAAGGAAAGAGGTGGTGACTTGAAGAAAAGAGCTGTCATGCAAAATTCTTAGAGAGGTGAATCCATCATCTTTATTTTATTTTTTAAAGCTCAAAGGGGTAATGCAACTGACCCATCATATATAGAAATTGATTTTAGTATTTTAAAGGATATTTTTTGCGTATTTTTCGTTTATGTGGCAAAATTTTAAGTCATCGTAATTTCTTGGCAGACGTTCCTAATTTGTTGCTTCACTTTTTGCAAATAATCTTGGAAATTTTAGAACATAGTCCTACTATCAGGTGGCAAGAAAATTAAATCCTAAAAATCTTTTTTATGGACCTCGAAGTGCTACTTTTAAAAAATATTTCCACCTAAGTTAAGACTTCTATTAACAATGTCATCTTTTAAACCAAAACTGCCCTTCTGAATTTTCTTTGATAATGCCTTTAATGGTATTTTCTTAAAATACTAACTATACTCTTTACCTCTACTTTGTAAATAATAATACCGAAAGAGCACATAGTTTCAATTGCCACCAAAAATAGAAAAAGTCTAAATTATTGAAGAAGTTAATTAGATTCATTTGTAATAAAAATACATGTTACAACAAGCCCAAAATAATTCTACAAGTGTTTTCCATATAAATGTAGTCATGTACACAACATGAGTTGTTTTACTATTTTCATTTTTTGTTTTTGGTTTTTATTCTGTAGGTTTTTAGATATAAGCGATTTCAAGAGCTGAAGGCAAGTTTACCTAAATTTTTGTCAGCGATATCTATGTGTGTGTGTGTGTGTGTGTTGTGTATCAAAATCGTATAAACTTCTTCAAAATTTTGGAATAAAAGGAGATATTTTCCTAATAGGTAATTATTCCAATAATCTTTCAATAGTTTGTTTTCCAGTAATACAGAACTGGGTTTCCAATATTCAAAAGAGAATATAAATTTGAAAGTTGAACAAGATTTAAGACAAAGAAATTAAGAATGGAAAACTCCTATAAAATATTTAGCCACGATAATATACGTTGCATGTCAAGTCCAACGAAATAAGTAAATCATGTGGTTAAAAATTATGTAAAAAGGGGTCTCACAAGTTATTTATCTTGGTGGAGATGAGAGATATCTGTATTACCATCTCGAGCGAGAGCATTGAGAAATAAATTAAGTTCTGGGAGTAAGACTGTATTTTATTTTCATAAACAATAATACAAATATAGAGAAGCATTATTACCATCTGTTTTCTTTTTCCCGTCACTACATATTGTATCAGCTTCTCATCCATTTTAAACATAAATTGTAAGTGACAGTTCAACTTAAAATTCCACTACGTTGTTAAGGCAAAATGTAGCACATACCTGCCAGTATAGCTCTCGTTTACCCTAGGAAAATCTACAGCAGATCCTGATAGTTCCTTCTGTGAAGCTAAACCAGTTTTCATGTTGAATCTCATTTCGTACCTGAGAAGATATCCACAATCAGAAATACCATAGAGATAGAAAATGTGTCAAGGTTTCATGGGATCAGAGTCCTACAGCTGATTTGTGAAATTTTCAAGCTTTTCTTTCACAGCCCCATTAACCATGTCCAAATCTGGATTCTCAAGGCGGCAAGTAATCAGGACAACCTCATCTCCTTCCTCCCATGCATTGGCTGATAAAAGGAGTTGATTAGAAGTTAAAAAAATGCAAACAAGATGAACTTACGAAATTTTAAATAGGCAACAATTATAAGAAATTTCAAGCAGGCAATAATTAGAAGCTCTAGGCAAGTTCCAGGTGCTCATGAGATATGCTCTCTCTCTCTCTCTCACACACACACACACACACACACACATCTATGGTTCAATGGAACAAAACGCCCCTCTAGTAACATCAAATTTATAAAATTTCAAATAAGGACCCCCTAAAAATACCCTTATAGAGATGACAAAATTGGACATTATACCATGTAGGCATTGCGTTTTCTCTCTCATCAAACAAAATACTATTTTTTGCATACATTTCTAGTCATATAGATACAATTTTATTTTATATATTTATTTTTTCTCTTCGCAGACAAACGATGTAGAGTTGTACAATGAGTATATAATGTGTGTATATATATATATATGTATATACGAATACATATCTGTTATGGTAACCTAAATTAATTTTCAAAGCAACAATCATCGTTTGATAATCATAAGAATATGAGCAGTTGTAATGCTTGTTCTTTCTTGATGTCTAAAAGCCAAGTAAATCTACTCCATACAACTCATCATTTCATGGAATCTACGTCACAGGGCATTAGCATTTCTTTATAGACTACCAAAACCATGAAACCCACCTTCCAGCATTTAGTTTGGCAAAGTAGGACTATTTTTTAAAACCTAAAACTTGAGAAATTTCTAGGTTGCAAGGTCATCCCTTGGTTAATGTTTTCTATAATTCTAGTTCAGCCAACATTATGTACGAATATGCTTCAGTTTCTTATCAGAATTCCGAAAAAAATTATCCTTCATGTTAAGCAAGAAAGATATATAAGATGGTCTCAGTCTGAAAGTGCGCGAAAGCCAATCACAATTAATTTGATCTCTATGCGCAAGCAAGCAACCAACAAGTAACTAAGAATACTGAATGCGCGTAGCATTTTTAGGGTAAGTTTACCCTACAAAAACAGTCTTTACACCATGCCACATAACCAAGACTGACAATATAAATCTCAGAATTTCTCTGTTTTCTGGCTGAGAACAACTAAATTAGTAGGCGTCCGCTTCATAACATCTGAACTTTATCAGTGTGCACAATCTCCAATTAATTTGCTAGTGAACTAGAACCCAAAAAAGTAGATGCACTCGGAAATTATTATTTTGGCATATAAAAGAGTGGGAGAGCAATGTAACTCACCATTATGAAATATAAAGCAGTTTGGCAGCTCAAACCATTTGATTAGGAGCTCATCCTTTGCATACCGTGGAAGAACACCAAAACGAGCTTTTTTAGTCGCATCAAATGTGAATATGAACTTCTTATCCTTCACCATTTCCTAAAAATTAATATGTCGAGAATAAGCCAAGTTCGATGCATTACGATCAATAAAATACTTAGTTGACATCAAAACCAAATCATGGTTGCATTTTCCAAATCCCACTACTAGCCTTATCATTATTAACATAAAATTCAAGGAGAAACAATGATTTTTCTACGTGTTGTAAATTTCAAAAATACAATAAAAAAAACAAAACACTAGCAAAACTGACGAGTATGTGTCACTAACACATCAAGAGATTAGACTAAACAAAAATTCAACCCATCATATTCAAATTCGTTAGTAACCAAAATCATTAGTACTCTTACGGTCAAGTCAAGGCATTTGAGAACAATAACTAGAAACATAACTTCAATTGTTTGACAAAACTAAATTTGTTTAAAAATGACTAGATGATGTAAAGATTATAGGAACGATATAAAACTCCTACGATTAGTCATCCAGCCCCGTGTTATTTATAAGTTGTTTTAATCATACACATCACCTATCCCTGTGAAAAAGTTTTTGTCACCAAGAGGGATAAACTGGTAATATTACCCATGAAATGAAATGCAATGTTAAGATCAGTAGCCTTTGGCCTAAAGTACAGAGGAAAATCCATAAATATTACATAATTTTATATCATGTACAAAAATAGAGAAGAATCTTACCTTTGGCCTAAAGTACAGAGGAAGATCCATAAATATTGCATAATTTTCAGTAATGGCGAAGTCATGCATCATGATAGGCTCGGATACTGTTATTGGCACAGGATCATGCATGAAACCATCCTTTGAAATAACTCTGTAGGTAATGTATGGTGGTGTATGTGAATAGCCAAAGGTAAACATCTCGCCTACAAGCAAAAGATTCTAAAATCAAAAGGAGATATTCTATATTATTCCTTGACCAGATGTCCTTTAGGGAGGGTGGTATTACCAGTGAACGGATCAACCTTCGGATGAGCAGTAAAGGAATGTGCCAATCTCTTGTCATAATCCAACATGCCAAGGGTTTGCAGATCTCCATCTTCCAAAACCTTAAGGACATCTGCACAATGTAGCAGGTTTAACATGTATGTTTTACAGTACAAATAGGCAATACAATGGACCTCCTGGATGATATACGTTGTAACTTATTTTCCAATTTTTCCCAGTCATGGCAGGACCATCAAAACCTGATATTAAAGAATGAATTTATGTGTGTGCAAAACAAGAGAGGAATAAGCCAATTAATGCATGACAAAGATTGTGTAAAGATTCAATGCCACAATGGGCACTATCTATCTAAAAGAAATTCAGACTGTATCAATTCCCATGGATATAAAGAATCAAAACACTCTCAAAAGAGAACGAAATAGGAAAAGAAGAAGCTTTACAAGGTTTATCTGCCTCTGAAAGTGCCAAAAGCTTCCCGTGGTGATATATGAGAGCTGTGTTACCTGCAAGAAGGTGACAAAAGGTTATCACTTCTAGCATTTATCATATGTGAATTGAGATCATGACCATAACTGAACAATGTTTTGGATCTGCAGTATGGTTTCTATAATGACTTTATTAAGGGGTACAATCCCACAGGATTATCTTGGTATTGAAGCAAACAAGCATTAATCAGTAGACCCACCAGTCCCAGTTCCATACGAAACATCCAATACTTTCAACTTTGCTCTCAGCATTTGCACATTAACCATAAGCAATCCAAACAGCCCTTTAAGGTCTCCAATCTGCAGATAAAAATGACAAACCAATATGTGATTTGTTCACTCTTGAGATAGTTAGAATTATAATTCCTGATCTATCCTCATTTCTCATTCCATTTTTATATTATATATGTAGTATTTAAAATATGTGGCTTCAAATAAAGCAAAATGCAAAAAGAGAACTGATATAGCCATCCTTAAGTAGTTGGGAAAGGTTTGCTAAGTTGAGAGTTGTTAATTACCCAACTGCTCTAAAAGCTTAAGATATTAGAGAGGGTGCAACTACAATATATAATCCTTCAACCGGCCCCCTCACGTGTGGCCTTCTTTTGGACCAATACATGAAATAATAATTTTTAATATGGGTGACAAAGAGGTTTGAACACGAGACCTTTGACTCTAATATGTTAATTACCCAACTGCTCTAAAAGCTTAATCTGTTAAAGAGGGTGTAATTATAATATATAATCCTTCAACAAGAGTATTTATATTAATTCAATTTAAACAATTAAGATGCTGAAGTGAAAGGCCAAGAATAATTGGAGACAAAACATTAAGGATGTGGCATATAAGGGTACTAGAAAAATAAAAGGAAAAAAAGAAGAAACCGACATGGACTGAAGACAATGGTGCTTTAATTTTATCATACAACCAGTCATGGTTATTTTGTATTATCAACAAACTTTTCTGGAGAAGAGATCCAACTGCCTTTCTATATCGTCCTAATTTTTGAAGCATTTGAAATTAAATACAGAACTTTTTAACAAGCATCAAGAACCTTGAAGTTCAATAATATGAACAGAGGAACTTTTAATGTCACACTCCAGATGGTACTATTAAGAAAGAAAGAAAAGAAGAGAAACCTAAAACATTTCATTGAAATAGCTCATAGATATTACCTTCATAAATTTGGCTCCTCCAAAATACTCTTCTTGCTTAAAACGTGATGTCTTTACATAGCGGGAGACATACGTTGCTTTTCCATCTTTGATACGCATACCATGAACCATGCTACAGAGTCAGAGATACAAAAGCCTTAAAATAGTTATAATTTTACTGTAGTCTGTTATATTCAAAGTGATAATAGCAATTATGAAGGCTGTAAAATTTGACTGCTAAATACTAGAACATAACCAATAAACACACAACAAAAAATATATAAAAAATTATAAGAACTTAGTATTAGAATAGAGCTCCATTTCCTGGTGAAAGCGAATTGTGATTAAGAAAATCAGACTGCTGACCAAAACTTCGAACAGAATGCCAGACTACCTAACCGACATGCATATTCTGAAAAAAAACATGAAGAGTAACACCATTCTCCTTTTTTCTTCTTTATCACCAAGGCCATGTTACATAAATTCTGCACAACTTTAACACCAAAATAAATACATCTGACTTGATGGTCAACTAAATTTTACATAATAAACATTGTGGCCTTTGAGATCGTTTCTAAGAAGATAGTTACATATTTATATTAGTAATTAACCACTCAACAACACATAGACAAAGGTCATATGGAAATGATACGAAGCCTTCAGGAAAAGACCCAATTACTTCACTTCTTGAAACCACATATCAACGGAATGGAATGACTCAAACTTTTCTTAGACTCGCAATATTGTTCCTCTAGATAATATTACTGGCATCAATGATAGTTTATGGAAAACAAGATCATCAAGAGGTACAGAAAGCATATTTAACTACACAAGCCAAGACCAAATTTGGAATTAATAATGTACACAGACATTTTACTAGAACAACTACAATTATATTATGCAAAAACTTGCATTTACAGTTATGAGAAAGGTAGAACTAAATGTATAACTAATGTCAACAAAATTATTAGTAAGATCATAGGATGTATAATTTTGCCACCAGTGTATGTGGTGCCACTTAGTAACTAACCTATACAAACTATGCACATAACGGATGCAGGTAGATATTTTTGTCTTTGGAGCAAGAGAGAGCATTCGACTGGCATCGTTCCATTACTTCTAAACTACTGGTAGATTTTTCCATCGAAGTGTAAGATGTGACTCGGGAGCTAACTTTTCATTATTTGCCTAAAAATAAATGTTGGACATTCTGTGGATGAAATTTAATTACCCCACATTAACTTTAGTCACCATAGAGACTCAAATGCCATTTAATAGCGGGAGCAAATGGGATGATGGAGTGAAGCAGGTTCATTCCTGCTTCGAGAAAACACGAAAAAGAAAATGAAACAAGGCATGCATTTTATCTTCAAACTGAGTCAAGGAACCGAAAAGACGCACCCATCACCATCAAACCTGCAAAAGGAGAACAAAAGGGGCATGAGCAAAACTGTCACCAGGTTGATATTATTAACCCCAATCACCACAGAGTAAAAACACATACAAAGGCATATAAATTTGAAAAAGATAGAAAGCAAGATAATTAAGAAATATAACTTCCTTTAAAACACATCGAGTACATTTCTCAAAATAGAACCAGGAGCTCACATCAAAACAATATGCAAAAGAAATAGGAAGTACCAGTGATATCCAGCCACTGGAGCGAACTTTGGATTTGGGCCAACCCTGACAAACTCACCATTCAAGCAATCCTGTAATTCAAACTTTTTGGTTTAATATTGTATCATTGGTGGCACAAGAATGATGAAACAAAATTTCTTCACAAAAAAGAAAAGACAAAAAATATAATTTGGTGACTTGCTAACTATATTCGCAGGAATGGAGCAGCTTTCTTTATAATGCAGCAGTATAAGAGCTTCAGAAAGATAACACATAAGCAATGAGTCTTTAAGGAGTTAAAATTTCAGTACAGAAACCAACAATAAGAATCACGCCTTTTTCCCAAACTACCGGGGGCGGCAACCAAACTCCTGTGTTCCCGTTCCATTCTATTTAAGGCCATATCCCAAGTAAAAAAACTCAGCAGAGTAATCAAAAGAGAAATAAAGAAACACAGAGAAAAGGTTTGGCGGACTGTCTTTAGGTCTTTTGATGAGGCAAGAGTTCTCACTGTATTCCTTAATCTTTTCTTAGAGTAAGGAAATACCTATTTTATTATTATTATTCTTTAATAATAATAAAAATAATAATAATAATAATAATAATTATTATTATTATAACTTTACCTTCCCTAAATGGTAAGGATATACCTCTATTTGGACAACCTGCAGATGTCCTATTGGGGAATCACATAGTATATTACAGTTGTGTAGTTGTTCTTTCTTTGCAAAAACTGTAAGGTATGGGTTACCAGTATAAATTAGTACAAACTAAAACTCAGTAAGTGACAAAGAATGCAATCAGACAATAATATTGCATATTCCTAGACAATTCGAATTAGGTTCTCCAAGTATAGCCTTTGACCATAACTGGAAGAGGATTCTCAAAGTAAAATACCAGTATTCGTTTCAAACAAGCACAGAGAGTGTTAGATACAGAGAAGGATGCCGTTCAGACACAATAGTAACAAAGTCCATACGGAAGCAGACATGTCTTTCAACTATCTTCAAGCAATATATTCCTTTCTTAAATTTAGAAAGCATGCTCCTAAATATATCATGTTCCATTCTACCAAGACGACCTTACCGCCTCTTATATCACTACAAGGTGGCATTACTCTCTCATTTTGTCTAATTTCAACCACGCCTCAATTGACAGGTACTCTCTTGAAATATAGCTTCACAACCAGTTGTCAAGCAGAAATACTGAGGAATCCTTCAGAGGACAAGCCACTGAAAGTAAGGATATAGCGGGTAAATTTTCAGACTCAGAAACCACTTGAAAGTGCACTCCATGTTACACAAGTATCAAATGTAACATTCATTACATTGGAATCATTGTTTTGAATTGGATCCTATGAAAACACTCAATCTTAAGTTTACATTAGAGTGAACTAAAGAGCATCCCTCTGGCCTCCTTAACATCCAGATGAGCGAAATCTAGATAATATGAGAAACAAATAAGCCATGCTGAATGGACTTGCATCAGCTGTCAAGGTGCCGGTATACATCCAAATTTATTGAATTCAATCCCAAGAATATGTGAACCTGGCGAAGTATTTGTAAGTAAATATTATTTTCTTATTTTCCAGTTGTCAGTGTAAATTGCGTTGCAATCCTATTGAATTTTATCAATCGACATGCTGGAAACACACTGCTCTGTCTACTTTAAAGAAGACTGATTTAGAATAGAGTTGAAGCAATTGCCAGAAAGAATACTTAAAAAGCTTCAGGTGAAGAAGGTGTTAATTCCCAGAATGTATTAACAAGACTGAGCTTGATTGCAAGGAAAAATTAATCAACCCATGTATATATTATACATATATATATATATATATATATGTATGTATTGTAGTGGAAACTAATAAAATCCTATCTTTTCCCATTCACGTATTCAATATTCATAGCTGGCACAATAAAAAAGAAATGTTGAACTTTGATGGTACATAATCCTATGCATTAGATACTACTTGTTCTTCAATATTTAATAACTACATAGCACTATAACAAGCAATAGCCCTATGATACCACTTAGAATAAGCATAAAAACACAAATCTAAACGAACAAAATCGAGAATATAAAAATTAAACTCCAAAATTAACAGTACTGAAACATTATTTTGATTAAATTAGAAAAAAAATAAGCATAATAATCATCGTACAAACTTAATTAAAATAATTTCAAGTTCACAGGCAGAAAAACACAAATTCAACTCCTAAATTATATAGAAGTAAAATTTTGATTAAATTTGGGGAAACTAAAGTATATATATATATATATATAATAATGATACAGATGAGTGTATATAGATCTGGTGAAATTGACTGACCGGAAGGTGACCGATGATGGGAAGGTCCTTGCACGGAGGAGTCTCGTCGCGAACCGGAGCGAAGTTGTCGGAGAGGTAGTGGTGAGGCTGTGAAGAGTCGTACATTAGCTTCACAATCAGCTTCTCGAACCAGTCGATGGCTTTCGATGTCAGTCCTTTGCTCGGATTCGGCTTCACCACCACCACTCCGCCTTCTATTCTCTCCTCTGCCGCCTCCTTCTTCCCCATCTCTCTCTCTCTCTCTCTCTCGAAATTCCTCTCTCCAAATTCTCTCACTCACTTCCTCTGTGTGTGTATATATATATATATGTGTGTGTGTGTGTATGTAATGTGTATGGTGATGATGTTGACATGTTGTCGTCTGTATCAGCGTTGTGTGCTGAGACGTCGAGGGTGTTATCTCTTTTTAGTTGGTGGAGCTGCTGCCACGTACTCATTTCCCACCATTTTCCACCCGACTTTCTTTAGTAGGTATTTTTGGATTAAATGATCGAGAAGGTATTGCCTCTATAGTGTGGGTTTAAAAACATATTAAAAAACAAAAAGGTTATCTTCATTTACAGTTTTTGGGATTAAAATGCCCTTATCCAAACACTTATTATCCCTATTCTCAAACATTCATTATTTCTATTCCTAAAAATATATATAAAATTTAAAAAATATATATACTTGAAATATATATATATAAAATTCAAAAATAATATATAAAATTCTAAAACAATATATAAATTTTGAAAAATATATAAAATTCAAAATAATATATAAAATTTTATTTTTTCGAAAACAATTATATATATATATATATATATTATTTTTCCAAGCCATCATGGGGAAGCACATGATGGTGCCACATAAGAAGTTCAATCTAGACCACTTAGATTGTCAATATATCTTATGTGTTTGCTTGGTGTTGTACTAAAATAAAGGTAGTTGATGGACAATTGCATCATTTGTCTTCAAAGAATCAAAGCTTCCATGATTTATATATGCACCTGACACCATTGGTTGAAACTTAAGTGTTGTAGCCTCACACTTCCTTTCTCTATTGTGTCTTGTATACCCTCACCATTTATTTTTTCGAAAACAATTTTATATATATATTTTTTGAATTTTATATTTTTTTTTGAATTATATATATATATATTAATTTATATATATTTCAAATTATATATATATATTTCGAATTTTATATATATTTTTTTCGGATTATATATATGTTTTTCGAATTTTATATATTTTTTTCGAATTATATATATGTTTTTCGAATTTTATATATTATTTTCGAATTTTATATATATTTTTTGAATTATATATACATATATATATTTAAGAATAAGGATAGTGAGTGTTTGAGAATAGGGATAGTGGGTTTTTAGGTAAGGGCATTTTAGTCCCAAAAGTGGTCATGGGGTGTAAATGATAAGAATCTCAAACCTGAGAGAGTATAATTGAAGATATTCAAATCTGAGGGGATGTGATTGAAGTTAAAGTAAATCTCAGGGGATGTAAATGATGTTAACCCAAACAAAAATCATTTTATTAGATGTTGTTTGACACATGGTTTTAGTGCCAAATTTATGGTTTTGGTACGAAAAGTTTAGTCCAACCCTTGTTTGGTGACTTGGTTTAGAGTCAAAATGTGAAACCATGATGTACCAAATGGTTGATTTTTCACACCATCTCTTGTCATGATTTGAAGCCAAAATATTAAACCATAGTGTGTATGAGTGTGTTGTGTTATATATATATACAAACACACACACACACACATAACCATATTACATATATATTTATTTAATTAAAAATATCATTTAATTAAATTAAATAACTAAATAAAAGTTACCAAACAATAAAAATTAACTAATAATTAATAATAAATAATAAATAATAAATAATAAATAAATAAATATTGAGTAATAAATATTTAAAAATAATAAATAAAGTAAAACCAAATAAATAACAAACAAAAATATTATAATTATTAATTATTAATAAATAAATAAATATTTAAAAATAATAAATAAAGTAAAACCAAATAAATAATAAATAAAAATATTATAATAAATAATTAATAAAAATATAATAAATTAATTAAAACCAAATAAATAATAAACAAAAATATTATAAATAAATATTTAAAAATAATAAATAAAGTAAAACCAAATAAATAATAAACAAAAATATTATGGAAATACCACTGACACTCCCTCAAAGATACCCTAATCCCACACAAACCCTCTCGATATTCACTATTCCCACTTAGACCCCCTGCCGTCAGATTTATTAATATTTTTGTAGGAAATTACCAAAATATCCTTCTTCCTCTTCCTCATCTCCTTCTTCTTCTTCCTCTCTCCTTCTTCCTTTTCTTCCTCTTCCCCTCTCCTCTCTCTCAATATAGCAGCGTATATACATATATATATGTATATATAGCAGTTATATATATATGCGGGTATATAACAACTATATATATATACGGATATATACGGGTATATATATGTATATATGGGTATGTAATATGGGTATATATATCATCATATATATATATATATATATATATGGGTATATAGCTGCTATATATAACAACTATATATATATATACACATGTATATATACGGGTATATGGGTATATATAGCAGCATATATATATATATATATATGTATATATGGGTATGCAATATATACAATCCCCATCTTCAATCTCTCTCCCAATTTCCCACTTCCAATCTCTCTATATATATAAATTAGGGTTAGGGTTTTGGGATGCCCAAATTGAAGAAGAAGAAGGATATGCAGGTAATTTTATATCATTTTGAGGGCAAAATAGACAATTCACAGGGTGGTTAACGGCACAGTTTAACGGCGTGGAGACGAAGGAAGTCTTTGTGGGACAAAATTCAATTTTGAGGGGGTCCGAGTGAGAATAATGAATATCGAGGGGGTCTATGTGGGATTAAGGTATCTTTGAGGGGTGTTAGTGGTATTTACCCAAAATATTATAATAATAAATTAATAAATATTGAGTAATAAATATTTAAAAATAATAAATAAATTAATACCAAATAAATAATAAACAAAAATATTATAATTAATTAATTAATAATAAATATTTAAAAATAATAAATAAAATAAAATAAAGTAAATAATAAACAAAAATATTATAAATAAATAATTAATAAAAATAATACCAACTCTACAAAATTTCATTTCATACCAATTTTACCAAACATGATTTCAGTTCAAAATAAAATCACACTAAACCCAACTCAACCCAATCCAAACCAAAACCAAAAACCAACACCGTGCACCGGTTGCCAAACAGGCACTTAGTGCGTGTTTGGTAGAGGGAGTGGTGCCCTTTTTTTGGGTTTGGTTTGAAAATTGTGCACCACTCCATGTTTGGCAAACCAAGTATTGGAGCAATAGTGTTTGAATAGTGTCAAATCATTAGACCCAAATCTATAATTTTTCACACCATCTAAATAGATGGTTTGGTTGGAATTGGGTTGGTTTTCTCACACCAAAATTATTCTTTAACCCAAACCAATTCAATTTGGTGTACCATTGTTTAATCCAAACCAATTCATTTATAATATTATATATATATATATAAATTCGAAAAATAAAATATTTATGAAATAATAAAATATTTCAAAAAAATCAAACGAAAAAAATATATTTCATAAAAAATAAAATATTTCGGGAAAACAAATATTTCTAGAAAAAATAAAATATATTAAAAATATATTTATTATTTTTTTAAAAATATACAAATTATATGTATTTTTACTGAAATCTTTTATTTTTTCAAAATATATATTTTTTGAAATATCTTATATAAAATATTTTATCTATAAATATTTCAAAAAAATTAAATATTTTGAAAAAATTAAATATTTATATATTTTATTTTTTAAAACATATATATTTACAAAATTTTATTTTAAATAAATAAAATGTCAAACTATTCCAAGTTACCAAATATGATTGGTTTCAGAATTTCAACTTATACCAACTCTACCAAATATGGTTTGGTTTTTCAGTTTCATTTTTTCTCACACCAAAACCATCTGCATCAAACATGGTTTCAGTTCAGAATAAAACCACACCAACTCCAACCAACCCAACTCCAACCAAACCAAACCAAAAACCAACACCACACCGTCTATCAAACAAGCATTTAGTGTATTTGTCCTATTGGATCTAAGTTAAATTAGAATAACATTTTTTTTTAATATAATAATTCAAGAAATATATTATAAAGTATATTAATAATCAGTTGGGAGTAATTATAAAGTAGGAGAAATTATCCAACAAAAAACCCATAGTTTTTAAAATAACACACTGTTTACCAATTATGCAGTTTCTTTGTTTCCTTTAAGATGATGCTGATGAGTAGCACCATAATGTGTGTGTTTGAATTGGACGTGTCATGTGTGTAATTATAGCTTATCTATAAGAAGTAAATAAATATATAAATAAATGGACATTTGAAACCAAACAAAGAGGGAATAAGCTAATTATGACCTTTCCGCGAAGAGGATCGCTTACATAATTAACAAAAAAAAGTACATTATTAGGGTGCAAAGTTTATCGTTAATTATAATTAAGTACTAATTATATATTTCTCTACCATAATTTACAGTCACGGTATTAGCTTTGAATGCGGTAACAATATCGGTATAAAAGATTCGGTTAATATCAATTTTAAAAATAAATATCAGTATTATATAACAGTATCTTTCAAAAATGTTACAAAGTACACAAACTATGTTCTTTATCAAAATAAATAGGGATGACAAAATACCAATGATCTTGTGGTCTAATAATATTTTCATTCCTCCATAAATTGAGAGATGTCTGAGATTCGAGCCTTATAGGACTCATATATGAGTGTGTGAGTTCTTTAACATTCAAAAAAATAAATAAAAAATAGTGATGGCAATAATGTAAGATGCCACGTGTGCTACATCTTATTGGTCGGCCGCTCAATGTGCTATGTCAAACTCCCATCCTCGGACAAGTTCCAAATTCACAATATTACTTGGCCGGATTAATTATACAAATTAAAAAATCAATGAAATTACACAAGATTAATACTTCCAACTTAAATATCTTCAATAACACCATATAAAAAAACAAATATTAGTCCTCAATTAAAGTCTTCATAATAAATTAGTATTAACTAATAGATAAATTCATTCATCATCCATCAACATCTCATTATTTTGCTACTATTTAAATTTCTGACCTGAAATGTTAAATAAAGGGTGATCTCACATACAGTCAATTAGAAATTCAAGCTAAAGAATTAGTCGATTAACAATTAATGTAGTCAATTAAAAGTTCAATAATTAGGTTACAAGGTGGAATTAAAAGTTCAAATTAAAAAACATGTTTTTTATATTATTTTTAAATTTCAGGAAACAGAAACAGAGAATAGAAAAGAGAAATAATTAGTAAACATACTCTTAACAAACCAAACATTAGTTGTAGAAAACTTGGTGTAAACACATAAAAATGTTCAACACTATTTCGAATCCCTTTATTAATTTTCGGATTCTCTTTATATACATTTTCTGAATGGGCTTCATTACTGGGTTCATAAAAAGCTTGCTGCCCCAAAAAGTTAATGGGCCTGATGACGGATGGGCTTTGATGGACCTGATGACAGATGGGCTTTGATGGGCCTGATGACAGATGGGCTTTGATGGGCCTGATGACAGATGAGCTCAGTTGGGCTGGACATTTCCACTCTTACACAGGCCTTATCCTTTGTGATGGGTTGTCGATCTTCCCGGCCCATTAAAAAGGATACAGAGTGGGGATGAGATGCATCACCCCTAATCGGGGTGACGTGGCTGACGCAATTAATATGACGGTTGTACAATCATTGCAACGTTTGAAATTCGTGGTCCAGGTGGCCTCGGTTGGCGAAAAAGGAGGCTGTGGAGGCGCACGTGAAGTGAGATGACGCTTCGGTTCCCGAGCGCACGGCTTTTCAGGCGCCTCTGAGATTTCTATAAATAACGACTGCAGTGCTATGGATTCATTCCGTTTCACAGTTCAAAAAATTCTAGAGAACTCCCTGCACTTGAGATCTTGACTTATCATTGCCAGAGTCTAACTCCTCTCTCAGGAAAGCGTCAGAAATCCTTCGGGATTCATCTTAGAGTAAGTTATTTCTTTCCATCTCAACGTCTTTCTTTTCGAAATGTCTGATAGTGACGATACCCCGTCGGGTAGCGACCGTTTACCTTCCCCTGTAGACCCGGACGCATCCCTCAGTTCACCCTCAGTGGAGGTGGTTAGGACAATTGTGTCTAGCCCAATGGAAGTTAACCGGAACGCCGCAGCAGCCGGAAATCCGGTTGCAGGGGTTTCAGGAGATCAGTTTTATGCTGATCCCATTCCCCCTATGAACAGGGTAGAGTCGGTATTGAAAAAGTTAAGGGTTAAATGCGGGGTACCCGATCGGGTGATTATTAAAAATTATCCTAAAAAGTATGATTTTAGGAAGGGTGAGGGAGTTTTGGATCATCAGATTTTGTTGTCGGCCTTTCACCTTCAGGTCATTAGATTCCTGATCCAGCCCTTCTTCCTTTATGCCTTAGCTACCTTAGGTTTGGCCCCACTTCAGGTGGGACCTAACTTCTTCCGGGTCATGGCCATGATCTTGATGATCAATCGGGATCTAGGACTTGACCTTGGTCTAGCGGAACTTCTGTTCTGTTACAAAATACAGGCCCAGAAGGAGTGCAGGGGCCGGTACAATCTTTTTCCCCTTAGTGGGAGGAAAATTTGTGATGGTACTGAAAAATCCAATAAAGGGTGGAAAGAAAGGATGGTCCTTGTGAGTGGGAGTTGGAGACTCCCAAGCTCATCCAGATTCAAAGTCCCCAACGAGTTTAACCAACACCTTTTCCCTTCTTTCAAGCCATTCCATAGGGGGGCATGCAATTGTGATCAGTGCAATGATAAGTTAGGCCTCCATGTGCTTGAGTTTCTGGGAGCGCCCGACGAATATAAAACCTCAAATTATATCATAACCCGTTTTGAATTGCTTAAATCGAAAATTTGGGGACAACCTTTGAGGACGTGTACCAGTTTCTTGACAGGTTCCAATTTGCAGGCCCTATCTACAGAGATGCTGAGGATCCCGCAGGCGGTGTTGAAGAAGAAGCCTAAGCGGGCAGTTGGACCTCAAGCCTCAAATTCAGCCCCCGGTGAGATCCAGATCGGGCAGGGGTCACAAAGTGCTCTAACCCCTCCGGCTGGTCCTGTTCTCTCGCCTCCTGTAGAGAATAGCCCGGTAACTCCATCCCCACCGATGGGAAATGTGCAAAGCGGCCAGACTCCTCCTCAAGGATCAGAGGGGGTTGCTCAATTCTCAGGGGATGTTCCCGTCCCTGAATTCCGGTTAGTCGAAGGGGAAACGAGCCTGACGGGGGCGCGACATCCCCGATCGGAGGAGGATCTACCCGAACGGTCAGTAAGGGCCCGAACGGAGGCACCATCATCTCCCATCATACTGGATGACAGTGGGGCCGCAGCTGAAACGGAACTACCCGTGCCCTGGGCGCCGAAGATTAGACTCCCGGGCGGCGACTTTCTGGTTGCAGGGCATGCGACGAGTGACAATGACACTGCCCTTCGGGCTATGGGATCTTAAATCTGGACACCCGTAGACCGAAAGAGGCTGAGAACCATCGATCGGGAGGAGTTGGCACTGACAGGTCCAGAGATTGCTATGAAGGTAGTGCTTGAATCTGCAGATTTCTCAACTGCATTTAATATTTTATTTACTTCCTTATCAGGCTAACACTTAACCTTTTGGCAGATGCTCTACCTGACACAGGCCTACAATGCAAAAATGGAGGAGGACACTAAGTTGCTCAAGAAGTCCAACGAGCTCCTGAGACTGAAGGAGGAATCCCGGATGAAGGTCGCCAACCAACTGTCCATATCCAATGAAAAGTTGGATGTCCAGACCCGAAGGGCAGTCGCTGTAGAGCAACAACTTCGGGCAGCTCAAGAAAAAATTAAAGAAATGAAAGCAGTGCGGAGGGCCCTCTTTGCTGAGGCGGAGGCCTTGAAGGCTGAGAATGGGAATCTGAAAGGTAATAATGAGAGCTTGACGGCTTCCAATTCGAAGCTCCTGGAGGAGAGGGCTGAGATGGAAAATCTCCTTGCCACGGAGAGGTCGGTGGTGGAGATGTGTCACCGGGGGGGGGGGGAACGAAATGTATAAGCGTTTCTGCGAAACCTCCCAATACCGGATCGGGTTTGGTTGGAGGTCATGCTTTAATGACATGCAGAAATCCGTCGAAGAAAGGACTTTTGCCTCGGTGGAAGAGCTGGATGAGAGTCTGGGCATCTCCCCTCCGTACGACGATCCGGTTGGTGGTCCAGACGACGTTCGTTTCTGCGAGTTCCTGACCAAGCCTCTCCCAGGAATGAGCATAACCGCCCCTCCTGATCCTCCGGCTCCCGATGGGGCCATCGTTTCAGTGAACCCAAATGTATCGGGCACCAGCGTTGACCTTTAGTATTTACTGTTTATGAAATGCATTGTAAGCCTTGGCCACATGGGCCCTTTTTGAATGAGATATAATAGGTTTTGTCCATTTCACTTTTGACTTTTACAGTTATAACGATTCTTGGTTACTTTGTTTATTTTTTCAAAGTTTTGTGATCTCTTCAGGGTCTGTGTTGTGACTTCGGGCTCTTCAGGCCATGCGAAAGTCAATGGATCACTTAGTTTATTTTTGGAACAACGATCTCTTCAGGATCTGTGTTGTGACTTCGGGCTCTTCAGGCCATGCGAAAGTCAATGCAACACTTAGTTTATTTTTGGAACAACGATCTCTTCAGGATCTGTGTTGTGACTTCGGGCTCTTCAGGCCATGCGAAAGTCAATGCAACACTTAGTTTATATTTGGAACAATGATCTCTTCAGGATCTGTGTTGTGACTTCGGGCTCTTCAGGCCATTCGAAAGTCAATGCAACACTTAGTTTATTTTTGGAACAACGATCTCTTCAGGATCTGTGTTGTGACTTCGGGCTCTTTAGGCCATGCGAAAGTCAATGCAACACTTAGTTTATTTTTGGAACAACGATCTCTTCAGGATCTGTGTTGTGACTTCGGGCTCTTCAGGCCATGCGAAAGTCAATGCAACACTTAGTTTATTTTTGGAACAACGATCTCTTCAGGATCTGTGTTGTGACTTCGGGCTCTTCAGGCCATGGGAAAGTCAATGCAACACTTAGTTTATTTTTGGAACAACGATCTCTTCAGGATCTGTGTTGTGACTTCGGGCTCTTCAGGCCATGCGAAAGTCAATGCAACACTTAGTTTATTTTTGGAACAACGATCTCTTCAGGATCTGTGTTGTGACTTCGGGCACACCAGCAGATTTTATAATAATCATAATAATGATTTTTACCGACCAGTTGCTGTAGCCTTTTTACAAAAAGATCCAAGTAGAAACAGGACTTGGCCCATCAAGGGTAGTACCTCTTGAGGCGAGAGGCGTTCTGGGAGTTTGGTTCCATTCCGCCATCAATATTCCTTCGGACTCGGTATGCTCCGCGATCGATGACTTCAGAGATGGTGTACGGGCCCTCCCAAGGCTCACTGAGCTTGCCTACAAGCCCGATTTTGCGCCTAAGGACCATGTCTCCGATCTGGAACTCTCTTCTTTTGACTCTTTGATTGAAGTGGTTTCGGACTTGCTGTTGGTAAGCAGCCAACCTGATCCCGACGACCTCCCTTCTTTCATCCAGAAGATCAAGATTCTGAGCCAAATGCTGGTTACTTGGTCCTTCGACCCAGGCCTCGCTTCGGAGGGTTGGAACCCGGATCTCAGTCGGAATCACAGCTTCAGCACCGTACGCCATGGCAAAAGGGGTCTCTCCAGTGGGTTGTCTGGGGGTCGTTCTGTATGACCAGAGAACTTCGGGCAGTTTCTCTAACCAGGCCCCTTTGGCCTCTTCAAGTTTTTTTGCCAGAGTGTTGAATATAGTTCAATTTGTCCTTTTCGCCCGCCCATTCCCTTGCGGGTAGCCGACGGAAGACGTGTTCTGGTTGATACCATGTTCGGCAAAGAATGCTCTAACCTCCTTGTTGTCCAGGTTTGTTCCGTTATCCATCATGATCGTTCTTGGTAGCCCAAATCTGCATATAATGTTGGTCCATACGAATTTGACGACGTGACTCCCTTTGACGGTGGGATAGGCTTCGGCTTCAACCCATTTGGTGAAATAGTCGGTTGCCAGAAGGACGTACGCATTCGACCGGATTGCTTTCGGTAAGGGTCCCACTATATCCATTCCCCACCGGGCGAATGGGTGCGGTACTATAGTGGGATGCAGGAACTCAGGTGGCCGATGGATAGCATCCCCGTGCATTTGACAGGGCTTGCACCTTCGGACGTATTCTTCGGCATCCCGAGACAGGTAGGGCCAGAAGTACCCTTGAGACAGTACCTTATGGGCAAGGGACCTGCTACCGGAGTGGTTTCCACAAGCCCCACTGTGAATCTCGTGCATCACCGCTCTAGATTTTGACGGTGTGATACATCTCAGGTAGGGACCGGAAAAGGACTTTCGGTAGAGTTGCCCGTTTATGATTGAGTACCGGGCCGAATTCCTCCTGACCTTGTGAGCTTCAGCTTTATTTTCGGGAAGAGTTCCATTACGTAAGTAATTTGTCAGGGGATCCATCCAACTGGGCTCCCATGGGATGAACATTATTCGTTCGGGCTCTTGAATGCTGGGCCTTTGAATAAAATCCAACAGTGCAACCCGGGTTAGATCCTCTCCGGCCGAGGAAGCTTGATTGGCCAGGTGGTCAGCTTCAGAGTTTTCATTCCTGGGGATTTGGGTAAAGGTGACTCTGTGAAAACTTTCTGTCTCTTTCAAAACTAGCGCTCGATACAACTTCATTGTCGGGTCCTTTGTTTCGTATTCTCCGTTGATCTGACGGACAACAAGTTGAGAATCACTGTGTACAGCTAAGGACTGAATCTTAAGGCTTCGGGCTATCCTCAAACCGGATACGATGGCCTCGTACTCTGCCTCATTGTTTGTGGACGGAAACTGCAACTGCACCGACATATGAAGGCGTGTCCCATCAGGTGTTAAAACTTCCAGGCCAATTCCTGATCCGGAAGAGCTGGCTGATCCATCCACAAAGATCTTCCATGTATCGAGTTTACTGTTCTGGTCTGGCTCCTCAGTCTCACTCTCGAGCAAAAAGTTCGCTACAGCCTGTCATTTGATGGAAACCCGGGGTATGTATGTCAAATCATATATACCCAATTCGATGGCCCACTTAGAGATTCGTCCTGAGAGGTCAGGCTTCGACATAATAACCCGTATGGGTGTAGCTGTTAGGACAACGATCAGGTGGGCCTCAAAGTAATGCCTTAGCCTTATCTTGGCGTTCACCAGTGACAGAATCAGTTTTTCCTGCCTGCTGTATCTAGTTTCTGCCTCAGCCAAGGATTTGCTGGTGTAGAATATTGGCATTTGGAGGTTCCCGTCCTCTCTGATGAGGGCGGCGCTGGTTGAAGCGGAGGATACTGCTAAATAAAGGTATAAGACTTCATCGGGGGTTGGTGTAGACAGGATGGGGGGCATGGTCAGGTACTCTTTTAACCTCGCCAGGGCCTCCGATTGTTCTTGACCCCAGATCTCTCCCTTCTTCACCTTTATTGCTTGAAAGAATGGTCGGCACCGATCAGTGAGTCGTGAGATGAATCTGCTAAGTGCTACCACTCTTCCCGTCAAGACTTGAACGTCTTTATGTGTTCGGGGCTCCTTCATTTCTATGAGAGCTTTGACCTGTGTCGGGCTGGCTTGGATACCAGTCCGGTCCACGATGTGCCCCAGGAATTGTCCAGATGATACACAAAAAGAACACTTTGCTGGATTAAGTTTCATGCCATGGGACCTGAGGGTAGCGAACACTTGGAGTAGGTGAGTGATGTGGTCCTCCTTCTTTCTGCTCTTGACTACAGTATCGTCAATGTAGGCTTCGATTACTGTGCCCATCATACCTTTGAAGATCTTGTTGACCAATCTCTGGAAAGTAGCACCTGCATTTTTCAGTCCGAAAGGCATAACTTTAAAGCAGTATGTACCTGTTTCAGTAATGAAGGAAGTCTTTTCCTCATCCTTCGGGTTCATTTTTATTTGGTTGTAACCTGAATAGGCATCCAGGAAAGTTAGACGGTCATAGCCCGAGGTAGCATCAACCATCTGGTCGATCTTTGGGAGTGGAAAACTGTCCTTCGGGCATGCCTTGTTCAAGTCGGTAAAATCAACGCAAACCCTCCATTTGCCGTTTTTCTTTTGGACAACCACGACGTTGGCAAGCCATTCGGGATACCTGACTTCCCGGATGAAGCCGGTCTGGAGCAGTCTGGATACCTCATCTGCTATAATTAGGTTCCGATGTGCCCCCATGCGTCTTTGCTTTTGCCTGATTGGCCTGACGTTTGGGTCAACATGCAATGAGTGCTGTGAAACATCGGGATCTATTCCCGGCATGTCTGTATGCTCCCATGCGAAGACGTCAGAGTTGTCCTGCAGCAATTGTGTTAGTTCCTCAAATTCAGAATCGGTGAGGGTTGTACCTGCAAAAGTAACTTTTTCTGGGTTGTCGGGCACGACACAGACCGATTGTAGTGGTTCAACCACAATTGGGGAGCCCGGCTCCCCATTCTTTAATTGCTATTTGGAGCATGAACTTTGCTCCTTCGATCGGGGTATCCCTGGGGCCTGGACCTTCCGGATCCCCTTCAGAGTGACCGAATAACATTCCTTGGCGGCCACTTGGTCGCCCTTGACATCAATGGTGCCTGTACCGTCAGGGCTCAAGCATCTCATGACCTGGTGAAGAGTCGAAGGCACACCTTGCATCCGGTGAATCCATCCCCTTCCCATAAGTAGATTGTATGAAGGTTTGGCGTCCACCACAACAAATGTCTCGGTCAGGGTCCTATGAGCGGCAGACACATGTAACTGAATTTCACCGATCGACTCGATTTGCCTTCCGTCAAAGCCTGCGATGGGGCATCGGGATGTCATAATTTCAGATGGATTGATTTCGAGCTTTTCGAAAGCCCATTTGGTGATGATGTTGGCACTGCTTCCAGGATCGATCACGACTCTTTTCACAAGGCAGTTGGCCACCATTAGGGTCACAACCAGAGGGTCTTCATGCGGGGTTTGGATTCCCCGAAGGTCCGACACCGAGAAAGTGATGTGAGTTTCTTCAGCCTTGTATCGGGCTTCACTAATTTCGTTGACTTTTCTCATTTTGTGGGCTTTCCTTAGATAGTTTCGGCGCGATCCTTCGGTCTCTTTGGGTGGGGGGCCACCATGAATCATGTTGATGATTTTAACCGGCTGTGCATCCGAGGGGTTTCGAGGGACGCCGGGGGCGCGCTGATCGGTTCTTGGCCTGTCTCGTTGGACGTAATCCCGGAGTACTCCGCGAAGTAGTAACGTCTCCACCTGTTGCCTTAGATTGCGGCATTCGTTCGTGATGTGCCCGAAATCACCATGGAAAGCGCAGTGTTTTGTCTTGTCTCTCTGGTCAAGTGGTTGTCGCATGGTAGGGGGTTGCTGGAAAATTCCTTTGGCTTTGTTCTCCTGGTAAAGCTTTGCAAGGCTGACCTTCAGGGGTGTTATCCTTTCTTCTAACCTGGGTCGTTTAGATGGCTTTGTGACTGATATTCCCGTTGGGGCTGACGATCCCGGTGGAGTTAATCGCTTCCGATCGATCAATCGATCCTTGGACTGGATTTCAAGGCCGACAAAGGCTGATCTCCTTTGCCTGATAGTTTCCTCCTCCTCAATTCTCAAGTATCCCTGGGCCCTAGAGTTTAGTTCTCCAATGCCCGATGGAGGGCGCTTCACCAAAGATTGATGGAATTTTGTTCCAGGAATGAGGGCCATCCTGAATGCCTCAACCGCAGAGTGCTGGTCACAATTATCCACAGAAGAGGACTCGATGTTGAATCGGGATAGAAAACTTTTCAGTGACTCTCCTTTCTCCTGGATCATGGTGAAGAGGCATGATATGGTCTTCTTCTGTCTTTTGTTTCCATAATACTGGGCGATGAAGAGCCTGGTCAACTGTTGCCAGCTACCAATGGATTGGGGTGGCTGCTTCCTAAACCATAATAGGGCGGCCTCAGCGAGGCTTGTGGAGAACACTTTACATAGCAGGGACTCGTTCTCGGCGTACATGGTCATTTTCTGATGAATCTGGTATATGTGCTCTTCGGGATCCTTGTGCCATCATAAGGGGTGAATTGTGGCATAACAAACTTCTTTGGGAAAGGCTCTTGGGTTATTTCCTGAACGAAGGGCGATTGTATCAATTCAGTGGACGCCTGGATGGCCATGTCGTCCGTAGATCGGGACCTCAAGTCCCCGAGAACTTTCCTTTGGAACTCGTCCATCATCGCTTGAAGTTTCTGGGGGGTTATAGACTCGTCGGCTGCTGGAGCCTTCCTTGAGCGCTGAGAAGATTCGGCGTGCTCTTCAGGTTGGTTCAGAGAATGGTCGATCGCCGCCACCGGAGGGTTAGGCGTAACTGCCGGTAAGGCAACTGCTGGTGGAGCCAATCTCTCCCTGAGCTCTGCATTCTGCTTCTCCAAGGCCACGCTACGTTCCTCAGCAGCCGCCAGGCGTTGAAGAATTTGCTCCATGGTCTGGGAATCCTCTGCACGATTGTCCTCAGTGGGGAGAATGCCTGCCTGTGAACGAGTGACTGGCATTCTTGTCCGGGGAGGTAGTGAGTGGAGGTTTCTTGGAGGTGGAGGTCTTTTGCCTATCAAACAGACTTAGCCTTTTGAGATGGGAAGAAGGAGGCGATTTTACAGGTACCGAAGGGCATTTGAAAAATCAGGAACTGCTCCACTTCCCACAGACGGCGCCAATGTGTAAACACATAAAAATGTTCAACACTATTTCGAATCCCTTTATTAATTTTCGGATTCTCTTTATATACATTTTCTGAATGAGCTTCATTACTGGGTTCATAAAAAGCTTGCTGGCCCAAAAAGTTAATGGGCCTGATGACGGATGGGCTTTGATGAGCCTGATGACGGATGGGCTTTGATGGGCCTTCCTATTCATATACTTGGTCATGTTTACTAAAGCAACAATGAATAACGTCCTTGGTAATTTATTTTACTTATAAATCACGATGTACTTGCCTTAATTCATATGATTAAATGAAGATAATATAAATTATTTCTCCAGGTCTTCCTATTACATGCCATTGATGAAAAAATTGTAGAGAATAGAGATGTGGGTTTCAAAGGGGCTAGGAAGACTATTTTTATTGATAAATAAGTATGTAATATTATGTGAGTTAAAGCGGACAACTAATTATAATGGAAGATCAGAGATAAAAAGAGAGACATTAAAAATTATCAGATGCATTTATACGAAATTTTAGTAATGGAATATTTCATTTAATGTGTGTACCTTTTTGATCCATCGTCTCACGTTCCAACTAATTTATTAATAATTTGAAGTTTAATAACAAAATTTTCTTTCCACAAATTTTTTCAGAAAGACCGTTTTGATTTCTTGAATGGTTGTATTTTTGTTAGTACTACGAACTCCCATTTGATCTTGTTTTCATAACAAATTGATATTAAATCAGTTCGGTTCATATGTATTATTTATAATTATGATTCGTAATTACAATATTGTATTTACCGATATAATATTAGTAGCATTGGGAGTACTTCATTTTAATTAATTAAAAAAATTCGTGCAAATCAACTTAGAATTCGATTTTTAACATAAACATGTTATGCCATTGATAATATGCTTAAAACATTCAAGCAACAAGAAAACAGATGAAACAAAGTTTTTTCACATTACAAGATCACAACTTCATATATATCATATATGAATCACAACATAACTAGTTGGCTCCATTAACTTCACAATCAATTAATTGGAGCAAATTAAAGTTGTTCACTTGCGGCACACTCGAGCCGTAGGCATGGTCACACAAACCGGAGCGTAGAACTTCTTGGCTTCGGGGCTCCCCGCTTTCGGTTCGTCCGCCAACGCGATCCCGGCGGCCGAGCAAACCGCAGCAGCTGCAGCAGCAAACATCAAGTCCCTCCTCCTGTTAATGCTGCTCTCTTTCTTGCTCTCTAAGCTAACCTTCACTGCTGCTTTCTCTCCTTCACAGCTGGCTTTGCTTGAGACGACAAGTCTCCGGCGGGTGGTGGCGGATGACCGGCCGGAGAGGGCTGCTCCGCCGCCCATGAATGATGCTGTCATGGTGATTGAGGCCATTTCTGGTTGGTGAGTTTTTTTAGTTCTCCAACTGCGTGTTTTTCTTTCTTTCTTTTGTTTGCAGTTTTAATTGGTTATGTTTGAAGTGGAAGTATGTGGCATATGCAAGTAATAAAAAGAAAAAAGAGCCATATATATCTCTTTCTTATCAGGGTCTGACTAATGAATGACTGACACGTGTTTACATTTTGCTATATTATCTTGGAGGCAAACTGACGGTCCTCAATCCCTATGTTTTATTTATTTATTTTCGAATATATAATAGGATAAATTGCTTAAAACCCCCTCAAGTTTACTCTCTTTCCCTACTATACCCCTTCAACTATGAAATGAACTTAGAACCCCCTAAAATTTCATAAAAGGTTGCACCATGGACTTACCCTCAATTTTTTTTACCCTCCAAACTTTTTGTATTTCCACCATACCTTTAATCATATTCTTACTATTATATTTCTTAATTCTTTAAATTACAAAAATATTATTTCTTTTAGTTAGAATATTAATTATGTCATTTACTTTTAATGTATTAGACTAAATATACTCTCAAATGTTAAAATATTTTTTTTGTAAGTTTTAATTATTTTATTTGTAAATCAATTAACTTGTTATTAAATTTTAGTTTGATTTAAATCATAAAACTCAATCCTAATTAATATATTCATAAATAAATCACAATTTATGAATATATTTTTATGAAAAGAAAGTTTCATTTGAGATAAAAAAAAATTAATTAGGATAATGAGTTTTATGATTTAAATCAAATTAAGTTTTATTGGAAAATGATATATATTTTGGAATATATATATAATTTGTCAAAAATATATATTTTTTGAATTGTTTTAAAAATATATGATTTTTTTGAGAAAAATATATATTATTTTCCAAAATATGATTTTTTTTCCGAAAATAATATAATTTTTTCCGAAATATATATTTTTTATATTTTAGAAAATAATTTATATTTTTCATAAAAAGTTCATATTTTTTAAAAAAATTCGAAAAATATATAATTTTGACGAATCATATATATATATATATATTCCGAAATATATATCATTTTCCAATATATATATATTCCAAAATATAAATATTTTTTCGAAAAATAAATTTTTTGAAGGTTTGATTTCACTAAACCCTCCTATATTATTGATGGTAGTTTAGGTATTATGATTCAAAATCATATTTTGGAACATAATATATATTTTTCTCAAAAAAATTATTTTTCGGAAAAAATTCATATTTTTGAAAATAATATATATTTTTCTCAATAAAAATTATTTTTCGGAAAAAAATCATAATTTGGAACATAATATATATTTTTCGGAAAAAATTCATATTTTTTAAAAAGAATTCGGAAAATATATATTTTTGACGAATTATATATATATTCTGAAATATATATCATTTTCCAATATATATATATATATATATATATATTCCGAAATGTATATATTTTGTTTGAAATATATATATTATTTTCATAAATTGTGATTTATTTATGAATATATTAATTATGATTGAGTTTTATGATTTAAATCAAACTAAAATTTAATATCAAGTTAATTGATTTACAAATAAAATAATTAGAACTTATAAAAAAAAAACTAACATTTGAGAGTATATTTAGTCTAATATATTAAAGGTAAATGACATAATTAATATTCTAACTAAAAGAAATAATATTTTTGTAATTTAAAAAATTAAGAAATATAATAGTAAAGATATGATTAAATGTAAGGTGAAAATACAAAAAGTTTGAAGTGTAAAAACTTTTGAGAGCAAGTTCATGGTACAAGAAAATGAAAGTTTAGGGAGGTATAATTAATTAAGGGGGTATAGTAGAGAAAGAGAGTAACCTTGAGGAAGGGTTTAAGCAATTTACCCTATATAATATGTATACTATAGATTTTAAGGTTAAAGTGCATTAAATCCCTCAACTTTGGAAAAAAACCCAAACTATGTTAAAGACTACAAATAATTGCATGAATTATTCTTATGCAATAAATTCTCTAAACTATCACCGAAAAAAAAAATCCATTGACTTCAAATTATTTCATAAATAAATGTAATGCACTTTCTTATTGAATTAATTTAATAGATCTTTGTTATTAACAAAGATTATAAATAATTGATGCAAATTTGATGGTATAATATTGATTTAAATTTGGTACATTAACACATAATTTTTATAATTAATTTAAAAATAATGCTTTTATGTTTTAATAAAAAAATTGAATATTAAATTTTAAAAGGATTAAGTAATTATTCAAAACTATTTATATATATAACATGAGAAAAATTATTTTTGTTATTAAAGTAATTTGTAAATTTATTGTGAATATATATAGTATCAAAAGAAGTTTTTTATCTTTTAGTAAAAAAAAATTAAACTTAGAATAATAGATTTTATAATTTATATCAATCGAATTTTAATAGTAAATTTTTTATAATTTAAATTTCCATACAATTTGTATTCAAAATGAATTTACAAATTACTTCAATAACAAAAATATTTTTCCTCATGCTATGTATATAAATAATGTTGAATACTTAATTAATACTTTTAAAATTTATACTCAAAATTATTATAAAATGATAAAATAATAATTATTTTTAATTAATTATAAAAATTATGTATTAATTTATCAAATTTGATGAAATTTATGCCATCAAATTTGCATCAATTATTTCATAACCTTCATCAATAATAAAAGTATATTAAGTTAATTCAGCAAGAAAAAACATTATAATCATTTATGAAACTTTGCATTTAACTATCGTACGAAGTACTTTATTTGTGTCATTTGAAATGTCTACCTATTTATATTGTGAGATTTTCTTAGAGAAACCTATAAAGAAATTAGAAAGTTATTAGATACTATTAGGGGTGGCAAACGACAGGTTTGGGGCGGGTCATAAACAGATCAAAATCCATTCTCAATCCGTTGTGACAGGTCATAATCGAGTTGGGTCATTAATGGACCGGGTTGACCTGTAATTTAAAATTTTAATTTAAACATTATCGTATTTAAAAAGTTAAAAATTTATATATATTTATGTATGAAATATCCCTATTTATAAAATAGAGAGAAAGATATATACAACTACATATATTATTTCCATCCGTTTCTCTGTCTAAAACCCACAAACTTCCTTTTTCTAGAGGTGGATCCAACCTTTGTCTGCAAGCGACCCCCCCCCAATCTCTCTACATTTCTCTTTCTCCCCTGCTGCCCCATCCATTCATATAAGCAATTCCAAACTCAAACTCATATATAACTCCATTATTCTCTTGTTCTCACCTTTCCCTCTCAAGACCCAACTTATTTCCTATAGTAATGAAAATATATACAATTATATGTATGTATATATATATGTATATATATATATATGTATATATATATATATATATGTATAAAATATATGATTAATTACAGCTAGACCCATTCGAGATATGTCAAATAACAGATAGACCCTCTGTCATTTGGTAAATTTCAGCTAGAGTCCCTTAAATTTGTAAGTTGTAACAGATATTCCCCTACAAGCATGGTCAAACTCGATCAATGACGATGTCATAACTTTTTCAAATGTGAAATATATTAAATATCTTCGATTAGATGCAAATGATATATGAAAAGACTAAAATACTCTCATTTAAAGTTTATAATAGAACCAAAATTACGACAAAATAATAATTTTTAAATCTTTTAAATGAAAATATAGGCATGGGTAAATATGTAATTTCACATTATCAGTCACTGGAAATATACGTTGATCAACTTAAGGGAGTCCAGTTATAATTTATCAAACGATAAGGGATCTACCTATTATTTGACATATCTTGAGAGACTATATCTATAATTAACTCTAAAATATATGGATATGTGTAAAAGTTTGAAAAAACCAAACATATTTTGATTTGAATTGCCAAAATTCATTCAATTAACTGAGTTATTAATTATCTGAAATTTTGGATCTTTTGGGGGTTGATCACGAGAAACCCCAACTATATATATATATACACACATCAAACAATAATCTTATTGGAAAAATTCATAAATCTTGATTTTGATTTCCAAAATGATACACACTTTCACTCAATTTTTTCTCTCATATGTATGTTCGTGTGCATACATATATAAATATATATTTGTATCACTCATCTTAATATATATATATATATATATATAGATAGATAGATAGATAGAAGAGAGAGAAGGGCACAAGGGAGACATAACTGAGATAGAAGAGAGAGAAACACACAATTTTTGTGAGTGTTAAAAGATGTGTGAACTAATGGTTCGTTTGGATGTACATGAGAGAAAATAAAATAAAACATAACATAACATTAGTTATGAGGAAAAAGAAAAGAAATGATAACAATATTTTAAATTTATGTTTGGATAGATTATGAAAGAAAAGAAAATAAATAATATAATTTTTGTTTGGATAAGCCAAATGAGAGAAAATAAAAGAAAGGATAATAATTAAATGACTAGTATATCCTTTAGTTAATAAAGTTGTTATTTTAATTATAGAGGATAATTTTGTCATTTTAATTTTTAAAGTTGTTATCCTTTATTTTCTCTCTAAATCTTCTCATTTTTGGAAGGATAACATCAAACGGTTTTGTAGTTATGAGCTTATCCCTTCAAATCATTTTTTTTCTTTTCAAGATGTCAATCCAAATACAGATATCACTATCCTTTCTTTTATTTTCTCCCTAAATCTTTCAAATCTCTCATACCAAACGAAGCCTTAGAGTGACGAAGGAGAGAGAGAGAGGCTGAGTTGGTGAGAGCGGGTCAACACGAGTATCTTCATTGGACCCGCTAACAACTCGCTGATTTGAGGGTGTTACCCAACCCAACCAGTTAACAATCTCTATCATAAACCACTCACCCTCCAACCCAAATTTTGAGGGCGGACATGAGTGGGTTGATGAGTTTGGGTAAATTATGCCGCCTTTAGATACTATCAAGGTTGCGTTTTGCTTTTAGCATTTTATTTTTAATCGAAACAAAAATAAATTTTTTATTTTTAATGATTTTGAATTAAAATCGAAGCATAGTTAGTAAGATAAATTTAAATTTATTGCATGTATTAATTATGGTGGGATTTCGGGTTACTAGAGTATCATGTTGGTTTCCATACCTGCATAGAGACAAACCACCACCAACCCACTGCCGTATACAACAACAAAGCAGCCCATGTGCATGCGGAGAGAAAACACGCCTTCACCAAGAGTCAAGCAAGGATGCGCCGCCCACGCGTGAAGTTTCTGTAGCCACGCCTATACTAGTTGATGTATATACTCTGCCTATATATAAGTGATGTTGTAGGGTTGTGAAGAAAATGAGCCACAACGGTAAGAGAAGAAAGAGCAGAGAGTGATACACGAGGGTGTTGTGAGGTTTGAAATCCACAGAGCATGTTCTGTGAAAAAGAGAGAGAGTTGTGAGGTTGAGAAACACTTGCATACTTCCTCATACCCGGTTTGTTTCGAACCAAAGATAGTGAAGCCTCTCTCAAAGTGGACGTACCCATAATTTTGGGGAACCACTATATATTTGGTGTCCATTGTGTGTGTGTGTTTGCATTTGAGCTTGCTTTCGACCCAACAAAGTGGTATCAGAGCCATTAAAGCTCAATAGAACCGAAACTTCAAGCTCTATTTCGAACCAGTCCAGAGCTCAAATCACCACACCCCCCACATTTTCGGCCGACCTATCAACCAAGGAAGACATTCCCGTTGAAAACAGACAGAAAATCAGCCGCACGCGCTCTCACGCGCCACCACACAGTCGGCGCGTCAAAAGCTACAGTCTCACGCGCTTCACTAGCCTTCAACCTATAGCGCGAGTGAAGGCCACGCACACCACGCGCCTCCAAGCAGTGGCCGCGCGTGAGAACCACGCGCACCCACGCGCCTCACGCGCTGACACGTCATCCATGACGTCATCGTCACTGCCACGACACTGCTGACATCAGCAGTGCCACGTGTCATCCTCAGACACTGCCACGTGTCAAACAACCATTCAGCCACGTCACCTGCCACGTGTCACCACTGACACCTTGCCACGTGTACTGCCACGTGTCACCCTCTGCTGCTGCCACGTCATCACCAACTTTGCAAAATTATAATTTTGCCCCTCGACATTGTTTTGACTATTCCGGACTCATCGTAACTCGGAATTGAGCCCAGTCAGAGGCGGTCTTAAGGTTTTCGACCGTTCCGGAAGCAATGGTGCACTCTGTTTCGCGAGATTCCACTCCGAATATATCAAACAAGCCAGGAGGCCTTAAAGTTGAACCGTTTCGATGGAAGATTCAGGATCCGGAATGATGATCAGATTGACCGCAACCAACTATTCATTGTGGAAGTCAAAGATGGAGGATCTTTTGTATATTAAAGATCTGTGGAAGCCGATCAAAAGGACCGATGATGCACCTGATGGCAAATCGAAGGACATGACCGATGTAGACTGGACGGTACTCAACCGAAAATGTGCCGCCCAAATCAGATAATGGATCGACAAAAGCATTTACCAAAATTTTGCCAACGACAATGATGCTTATGCTCTTTGGCAAAAATTGGAGAAGATGTACGCACGGAAGACATCTCAGAACAAGGTAAATCTGTTGAGCCGTATGGTGAATCTTAAATACAAAGACGGCAAAAGTGTGTCAGAACACATGAGCGAATTCCAGGGGCTGTTGGATCAATTCAACTCGATGAAAATGACTATAGAAGATGAGATGCAGGCAGTATTCCTATTACACTCCCTTCCGAAAAGCTGGGATACACTAGTTGTCTCTGTAAGCAACTCAGCTCCAGATGGAATAATTAACATGGAAATGGCGAAAGACAGAATGCTGAATGAGGAAGCAAGAAGAAAGGAAGAAAGATATCATCCGGAGTCAGAAGCTCTTGTCACTCAAAGACGAGAAAGAAAAAAATGGCGCGGTAGAAGCAAAAGCAGAAACCATCGCAATCAGCCACAGCATCGTGGGCGATCAAAGTCCACTTTCAGAAGAGACAAAACTTGTCATCACTGTGGCAAGCCAGGCCATTTTATCAGAGAATGCAGGAAGCTTAAAGCCGAACAGTCTGGACAACAGACCAGAAATAGAGGTGAAGAAAGTACCTCAGAAGCAGCAGCAACAGCCGGACAAGGGCTCGTCATCGTTCAAGATGATGAGTGTGTCAACTTCACATCCGAAGATTCTACCTGGGTTATTGACTCAGGTGCTTCCTGTCACATCACTTCGAGGAAGGATATGTTCACATCCTACACCAGTGGTGACTTCGGACTTATGAATATGGGAAACCAAGGAGCATCCAAAATTACCGGCAGAGGCGATATTCTTTTGGAAAGCAGCAATGGATGCAAACTACTCCTCAAAGATGTGAGACATGTTCCAGATATTCGTCTTAACCTGATCTCCACCGGCAAGCTCGATGATGAAGGCTACAACAGTCATTTTGGTGATGGCAAGTGGAAGCTCACCAAATGCAATCTTGTGGTGGCCAGAGGAAAGAAGACCAGCTCACTCTACACAACGCAAGCAAAATTATGCAGAGTCGAGGTGAATACAATGGAAAAATAAATCCCCACCGAGTTATGGCACAAAAGACTCGGTCATATGAGTGAGAAAGGACTCAAGGTCCTTGCCAGAAAAGAACTCTTACCTGGAATGAAAGGTACTCCATTGCACACCTGTGTCGACTGCATCATGGGGAAACAACACAGAGTTGCATTCCGCAGTTCCCCTCCATCTAGAAGACCAAACATTCTAGATCTCGTACACACGGATGTTTGCACCATGCAAACCATAACTCATGGAGGTGCCCTCTATTTTGTCACATTCATTGATGATCATTCCAGGAAATTATGGACCTTTGCCTTGAAAACTAAAGACCAGGTGCTGGAAGTGTTCAAGGAGTTTCATGTAAAGGTTGAAAGAGAAACTGAAAAAAGGCTGAAGTGCGTACGTGCAGATAATGGTGGCGAGTACAGAGGACCATTCGTGGAGTATTGCAGACGCTTCGGCATCAGACTCGAAAAATCAGTGCCAAAAACTCCTCAACATAACGGCCTTGCAGAAAGAATGAACAGAACCATATGCGAAAGGATCAGGTGCATGTTATCTAATGCCAAGTTGTCAACTCCTTTCTAGGGTGAAGCAATGAGAACAACGGTTGACTTAATCAACCTATCTCCCTCAGTTCCATTAAACTGTGATGTTCCAGAGAAAGTATGGAGAGGGAAAGATGTTTCCTACAAACACTTGAAGGTGTTTGGCTGTAGAGCATTTGTCCACATTCCTAGAGATGAAAGATCCAAGCTTGACTGAAAGGCCAAACAGTGCATCTTCCTGGGATATGCCCATGAAGAGTTTGGTTACAGACTCTGGGATCCTATCAACAAGAAGGTCATCAGAAGCAGTTATGTGATATTTTTCGAAGATCAGACCATTGAAGATCTTGAAAAACAGAAGAAATCAGATCCACCTGAAGAGTTACCAGCTAATCTAGACCCGGTTCCCTCACCGAGAGCAGAAAATGATGGGGGAGCTATTCAAGGAGATCCAGCTGATGATGATGCAGAACCAGAATCAGTTACAGAAGAAAATCCAGTTGATCCTCAAACAAGGAGATCTTCCAGAGAGCGACAACCGAACCACAAATATTCCTCCGTAGAGTACGTGATGCTTAGTGACGGGGGAGAACCAGAGAGCTATCAGGAAGCTGTTGAAGACAGTAAAAATGCGGAGTGGATGAAAGCCATGCAGGAAGAGATGAAATCGTTGCATGAGAACCACACATATGACTTGGTCAAGTTACCGCAGGGAAGGAAAGCTCTCAGGAACAAATGGGTATTCAAACTGAAGTCTGAAGAAAACAATCCACAACCAAGGTATAAGGCAAGATTGGTTGTGATGGTCAGAAGAAGGGCATTGATTTTGAAGAAATATTTTCACCTGTAGTGAAAATGTCCTCCATCCGAGTTGTTCTTGGCTTGGCAGCCAGCTTGAACCTAGAGATCGAACAACTGGATGTAAAGACCGCATTTTTACATGGTGATCTGGATGAAGAAATCTACATGGAGCAACCTGAAGGATTCAGAACCAGAGGAAAAGAAAATCTTGTGTGCAGATTGAAGAAGAGTCTCTATGGGCTCAAAAAAGCACCAAGACAGTGGTACAAAAATTTCGATTCATTCATGGACCAGAATGGGTACAACAGAACCACTGCAGATCATTGTGTATTTGTTAAGAAATTTCCTGATGGAGATTTTATCATCCTCTTGCTATATGTCGATGATATATTGATCGTTGGTCATGACAGCAGCAAGATCAACAAATTGAAGAAGGAGCTGAGCAAGTCATTTGCTATGAAGGAGTTGGGACCGGCAAAACAAATCTTGGGAATGCAGATCTCTCGAGACAGACTGAAACACAAGCTCTGGTTATCTCAAGAAAGGTATATCGGCAAAGTTCTTGAAAGGTTCAACATGAGCAAAGCAAAACCAGTCAGTGCTCCACTTGCAAGCCACTTCAAGTTGAATATGAAGTAGTGTCCTTCAAGTGAGACAGAAAAAACAGAAATGAAGAAAGTGCCTTATGCTTCAGCAGTTGGCAGTTTGATGTACGCCATGGTATGCACGAGGCCTGATATTGCTCATGCAGTTGGAGTTGTCAGTCGGTATCTGTCAAATCCTGGAAAGGACCATTGGGCAGCAGTAAAATGGATCCTCAAGTATCTTAAAGGAACTACCAATATTTGTTTATGCTTTGGTAGTGGTAAACCTTTATTGGAAGGTTGCACAGATGCAGACATGGCCGGAGACAGTGACTCCAGAAAATCTACATCGGGATACCTAATCACTTTTGCAGGGGGAGCAGTTTCATGGCAATCCTGATTACAAAAGTGTGTTGCCTTATCCACCACAGAAGCTGAATACATTGCAGTAACAGAAGGATGCAAAGAGCTCTTGTGGATGAAGAAGTTTCTTCAAGAACTGGGACAAGAGCAGGAAAAGTATGTCATATACTGTGACAGTCAGAGTGCTATTCATCTTAGCAAAAATTCAACCTTCCACTCAAGGTCCAAGCACATTGACGCCAGGTATCACTGGATCCGTGACGTGCTCGAAGATAAACTTCTACAGCTAGAGAAGATTCACACAGATGATAATGGATCAGATATGATGACCAAGAGCCTGTCCAGAGAAAAGTTAGAAGTTTGCAAAGAAGAAACTGGTTTAACACCAGCCCCAAATTGGCAGTGAGGGGGAGATCAGGTGAAGACGTTCTCCTCTGATTGGTATGGAAGGGGGAGAATTGTTGGTTTCCATACCTGCATAGAGACAAACCACCACCAACCCACTGCCGTATACAACAACAAAGCAGCCCATGTGCATGCAGAGAGAAAACACGCCTTCACCAAGAGTCAAGCAAGGCTGCGCCGCCCACGCGTGAAGTTTCTGTAGCCACGCCTATACTAGTTGATGTATATACTCTGCCTATATATAAGTGATGTTGTAGGGTTGTGAAGAAAATGAGCCACAACGGTAAGAGAAGAAAGAGCAGAGAGTGATACACGAGGGTGTTGTGAGGTTTGAAATCCACAGAGCATGTTCTGTGAAGAAGAGAGAGAGTTGTGAGGTTGAGAAACACTTGTATACTTCCTCATACCCGGTTTGTTTCGAACCGAAGATAGTGAAGCCTCTCTCAAAGTGGACGTACCCATAATTTTGGGGAACCACTATATATTTGGTGTCCATTGTGTGTGTGTGTTTGCATTTGAGCTTGTTTTCGACCCAACATATCAAAATATGGAAGAACATCAAAATAATGCATCATATTCCCGTGTAAAATTTAAAAATATTTTGGTATTATTAAAACACTCGAGTTGGTACCAAACATGTTTTGGACCACTCAAATCAGCATGGAAGTTGAATTCCAATTCCAATTTCCAACCTTTGTTAATTGTGGCTTCAATAGTAGAATATCAGGTCTAAAACACAAAACATAAAACAAAAACGCCAACCAAACAGTATTTACTCTTTAGTATATTTGCGATGTCTAACATGATCCAAATTCAATTTTTACAAATTTGGAATTAAAATATGTAATTCATTTCAATTTAATTAAGATCGATCTTATAATAAATAAATAGGAATTCATCTTCTTCTTTCTCATTCCATCTCTTTATAATTTTTATTTTTTCTAATTCTTATTTGGAATAATAACTCATACTAATTATTTTTTAGAACTTAGGTTAATTTTATTAATTCAATAGAAGGAAAAAGAGGGTACAAAAACCCAGACGGATTGACCTAATTGGAAAAAACTTGGAACTTAGTGCCTCAAGAAACATTAGGTCCCATATTCGATTTCTACTAGATCATGACTGTGGACATAGTCCGAGCTTTACCCGATACGTGTGGAGGAATCGCTTTGTAAGGATCCCGTGGATTAGTCGTGGCTTGCCCCGGATATCCCGGTTATCGAAAGAAAAAAAAGGTACAAAGATATACTAAAAAACTATGATCACGACAAGTATGTGAACTAATCAAAAATTCAGGGGCGGAGCCAGGATTTTAAGAAAAGGGAGGCTGAACTATTAACGATTTGTTTTTGTATAATATACATATATATTTTAATTAAAAAACATTTAATAATTAATTATATCCATCCCGAATGTATAACTAGTTAAATATTAGCTTAATTGCCTTAAGAAAAAAGATAATTGGCCTCTACCTAGAAAATAAAAACAAAAAAACAACCAAATTTACTATTAAATTTGAATTTGAGGATTTTTTTTTAAAAAAAAAAAAACTGTTCGTCATAGTATTTGAACTAGTTTGAGTAATTTCTTTTTTAATATTGGAACTTAAGTAATTTGCAAGAGAAATTTGCCTTCCATCTTGTTATGATATTGTGATTTCGAAAATTCCACCTATCAAGTTGATTTGCTCATCAAAAAGTCTCAAGTGAATATATCATAATTGATATTTTTTTTAAGTGAAAATTGCTAACCATCTTGAAATTAATGTAATGATATAAGCATGAATGGTGTGGATAAATATATGACCCAATGTGTGTAAAAAATTAAATAATATAAAACGTACATATCTTTGGTAACTAAAAATTGGAATGATGTTAAAATAAATATTTATTCAATGACATTGAAGTAAAAATAAACTTATGTCAAAATCTTACCTTTTTTTTTTTTTATCCGTGACATAATCTTACCATTAATTTTACAAAATTTAAGACTACTAAAGGCTATTTTCTTAATTTTTATTTTTTTATTTCATAAATTATTGGGCTAGTGTGCCTTGTAAAATATTTTTTTGGAGGGGCCAACTACATTAATAATTTATTTTTCTATGAATATCTATATATAATAGTAAAATAAATTCCAAATCTTTTACTCAATCCCGTAAGGATAATAGATAATAATTAGTACTTCAAAGGTAGTTTGAGTATGAGTATGAGCATGCTATATAGAATATTATTCTTTTTAAATGATATATATTTTTAGACATAGAAAAGAAAATGAGATAATGAGCGAGATACTTAATTAGAAAATAAGAGATGAAACTGAAGGCAAGAGAACAAAACATATTTCATTAAAGTTCTACTACGCACACGAGTTCCAAAAGAGTCCTAGCATTGATCTTCAATAGATACACTCGAGTGACAATTTGACGCATCTTTAAACTAAAGCATTTCGGACTATAATATTCAAGGGTCAAACATATTAGAAAAATGGCCTTTCGTCATAATAGTTAGGATACGCTTTCAAATTTTGGGTCGAGGTTGTGCTAGAATTTCTGGAACATTTCAAAGGGAGAGGTCAATGCCGTTGTTTGGTTTTGATGAAATTTTTTACTATATATACACAATTGTTATTTTACATCAAAAGCAATTTTTATTTAAATAATAATAGATATTATGAATACAAATAAGATTTTCATAATTTTCAATTTAGTCTCTTAGTTACCAAGTGTAACTTTAATTCAACCAAAACTCAAGAAAATATCATTTTCCATAACAATAATCCTCTACATCCATTTCAATTGGCTCAATATATATATATATATATATATATATATATATATATCCCCTTGGAAACCCATACAGATAATCCTCCATATTCTTTCAAATACCAACGGATATATATATGTGGTGGATAACTAGCATCTCCAAAAACCCTCAATAAATTTTCATTATTTGCCACTCTTATCAAAAGCTCCGCAGAGAGCTTCAATGGCTAGCGCAAGCTTCAAGCTTGCTAAAATCAGAACCCCAGCGGTCCAATCTCACAAACCCATCTCCAACTTCACTTCCCTCCCAAAACCCACCAAAATCTCATTCAATCTCTCTCAATTCCCCATCAATTCCCCTCCAAACCCACCCCATTCCCGCCATTTTCGACCCATTTCAGTCTCGGAAAGCTCGGTCTCCTTGCCGGTGGAAGCCCCACCCCTTGATGAAGAAGACGATGACCCAACTGCGGAATTGAGCTATATTGACCCGGAAATGGATCCCCAGAGCATTTCAGAGTGGGAATTGGACTTCTGCTCAAGACCCATTCTTGATATCAGAGGGAAGAAGATTTGGGAGCTTTTGGTTTGTGACAGTTCATTGTCACTTCAATACACCAAGTACTTCCCTAACAATGTAATCAATAGTATCACTCTGAAGGATGCAATTATTTCCATCACTGAAGACTTGGGTGTGCCTCTGCCTGATAAAATACGATTCTTCAGGTAATTTTTTTCAGTGTTGTTCTTACCATTATATTATATTGATTTTGGGGGTGTGTGTTTTTGGGTTTCTATAATTCTATGTAATTATGATGTTTGATTGGTTTGGTTAATGGTTTAAGTGTAGTTTTTACCAATTTTTTTGGTATTCATATTGGATTTTGTGTTTTTGGGTATATGTAATTTTATGCAAGTATGATGTTTGACTGGTTTGGTTAATGGTTTATGTGTTGTTTTTACCATTTTTTTTAATTGATTTTGGGTGTTTGGGTTTGTGTAATTGTATGTAAATGTGATGTTTGATTGGTTTGGGTTGATGGTTTATAATATAGGTCACAAATGCAGACAATTATCAGCAAAGCATGCAAAGAGGTTGGAATAAAACCTGTTCCGAGTAAACGGGTGAGTATGGTTTTGTTATTAGTATCTTTCTTCTTTCTTTCTTCTGGTTGAAATGTTGGTTTTGTTTATCTATTGCTGATGAATTTGACACAAATGTTAGCTATATCTATAAAGAAAAGCACATCTCCCAAAAGGGTTGGTTAAGTTGGGAAACAGCAAGTAGTTTGTTTAGGCAACGATAGCGGACTAGTTCGAACCTTACCCCGTCCATGTTGAGGGGTCTCTTTGTTGTGCCATACGACTTGAATCTACTCAAACCAAACACATAGAGACAATGATATATACATGGTTCCCCAAAAACGGGTACGTCCACGGAGGGTAGCTCAATATATTCCGCGGATAATTCTCTCAACCCTTTCACTGCCTATACAGAAATTGAGCTCTCTACATCCTTAGCTCCCCTTGACAATATACAACATGTATAAACCACATCTTGCTGGCAGAGGAGGTAGTGGACAAATGGTTCACGCATGAATGAAACAACTTTCCTTGACTTTGGTGCATGCATGAACTTGTGTTGGCAATGGTGCTGGCACAGAAGCTTCTCATCAAGTGGACTTGAGTCACCAACTCTACAAATCTCCACCTTGACGAAAGAGTCCACTGATTGACGCTACCCTAATGCGCCTTTATGCGCTCTGATCCCCGAGAGATATTGTTTATGCCAGAAGCACCTTGGCATAAACCATTTGCAGCTTCTTTTGAAAGTAAGACTAACTTCCAAGTTTGATTATGGTGAAATGACTTCATCTCGTCATTCATTGCATCCTTCCATTTCGTACCATCAGTACTCTGTATTGCTTCTTTGTCCGTGTACGTGACATCATCGTATGTCGCTGCAAGGGCATAAACTACCTTGTCTCTCTTCTGGATCTGCTAGTGTCAATAACTTCTGCCTACTAACTGATCACCGGTTCTGGAGATGGATCCTCCACCTCAACTGAGTCATCTTGTTGTTGAGTCACCGATGCTGGAAATCTCTTACTTGAGACCTCTTCTGGTCAGTCTGATTACTCATTGGTCACACGGTACTAGAGATGGGACCATGGATCCTCCACCTCAACTGAGTTCTCTTACTGGAGATCTCTTCTGGTCAGTCTGTTATTGACTGATTACCGATACTAGAGATGGAACTCTATCCACCTCAACCTGAGCTGCTGACTGATCACCGATACTGGAGATGGAACTTTATCCACCTCAACCTGAGCTGCTGACTGATTTTCCGGTACTCGTTTCCTGGTACTAGAGATGGAACACTTCTTCATCTCAACCTGAGCTGCTGACTCACTGTTGACTGGTTACCGGTGCTGGAGATCTCTAACTGGAGACCTTGTCTGAACAGTCCCTTCTTAAATTGCTTGTTGTATCTGCTCTTCTGGTTACCGCTCTCTCATACAATTCATATTATAGAGCCGATTTAAGACTAGGCTTCCTGGAGCTGGTATGTCTGAGCAAATCTCCACCTCAGTAAAGCACTAGGTTGTAGTAGTCTTTACTGATGATACCACTATCCAGCTTTTGATTGATCACCGATACTAGAGATGGTACTTCTCTTTATCTCTCCGCAGCTGCCTTGCTGTTGACTGGTCACCGGTGTTGGAGATCTCTTTCTGGAGACCTCTCCCTCAACTACTCTGCCGTTGACTGGTCACCGGTGCTGGAGATCTCTTGCTAGAGACCTCTCCCTCAACTGCTCTTTCTAGCTGTTGACTCTTCCTGATTATCATTTCCACCTTCAGGATGATCAACTACTAGAATGGTTACTGGAGATGGATCTTCTCTCCACCTCCCTTCAGCTATTGACTGGATTACAGGTACTGGAGATGGAACTTCCTCCACCTCCCCTCAGCTGCTGACTCTGTTTACTCAACCTCAGCTGTTGACTGACTACATCTACTGGAGATTGGACTATTGATCCTCTACCTCCCCCGAGCTCTTGTGCCGAACTTAAGTATTGTCTAATTGTACCGCAAGCTTGACGATTTACTAATTTCCAATCTTCATCCAAGAATTCCTGGCGCTTGGTCTGCAAGCCTTATCCTCCACTTTCTCGGAGCACGAGAAGTCCTGAAGCTTGGTCTCCAAGGCTTAACCTCCACTTTCTCAAAGCAATAGATCTGAAACTTCGCATTGTCACATGCCAAAGTTATTGTGCCGTACTATTTCTTCACCTCAACTTTTGCATTTGACATCATGATTCTCCTCTTAGAACCACTCGTCCTGATATTCGACAACACTGAATAGATTGCTCGGTCTCCTTTATTTCAGTCGTATGAAACATAGGAACAATAAATTGATAACGTTAACTCATCAAACAAGAACAATATTGCTCGGTCTCCGTTATTTCAGTTGTATGAAACACCGGAACAATTAATTGATGACTGCACTCATTAAACATGAACAATATTGCTTGGTCTCCTTGTTTCAGCAGTATGAAACACAGGGACAATAAATTGATGACTATAACTCACCAAACAGGAGCAATACTAATCAAACCAGGTTTCAAACTCTGCTTTTCTGACTTCGGATTGCTCGGTCTCCGTTGTTTCAGTCGTATGAAACACCGGAACAATAAATTGATGAATGCACTCATCAAATAGGAGCAATAGAAATCAAAACTCGTTTTTCCAATTTTCTTTTGCTGATATCGAAAAACGGAGCTCACGATTGGATCCGAAACGGTCGAATTAGCTAGGAACGACCATTCGTTTGCTCAAATCGGACTTAAAACGGGCTCGGAATGGCCAAAACAGTAATGAAGTACAAAATTGTAAATTTCTTCAAACCTGATGACGTGGCAGCCCCTAATTGGTCCACGTGGCAGTCCCTGGCCGTGCCACGTGTCAACAACTGGTTGATACATGTGGCAGCCCTTGGCCGAGCCACGTGTTAGCGCTAAGGCCATGACACATGGCAGTCTCTTACTGGTGCCACGTGGCAGTCCCTGACTGGTTCCACGCGGCCACTTATGGTAGTGCCACTTGGCGGTCTCCAATTGGTTACACATGTCACCTTATGATTGGTGACACGTGCTCGTCCCTAATTCGTGACACATGGCACTTTCTTAGTGGACCACGTGTCAAACCCCGACTAGGCCATGTCGTTGATGATGTGGCAGCGCGTGAGGCGCGTACTTTGCGTGGGCCTCACGCGCGTTGGAGGTTGAAGACGAGTGAGGCGCGTGACGCCGAGGCTCCTCATGTGCCTCTCTTCAGGTCACGCGTGTGGGTGCGTGCGACGGCGGTTGTCTCTGTTTTCAAAGGAAAAATCTTCCTCTGTTGATGGGCAAGCCTCTAGTATATCAGGTGTTGTGGTTTGGTGACTGTATAGGTTCGAAATAGAGTCGAAAAGAACGACTCTATTTTGAACCAAATGGGCTCTGATACTAATTGTTGTTCCCTACGACTTGAATCTACTCAAACCAAACACACACAAACACATAGAGACAATGATATATACGTGGTTCCCCAAAAACGGGTACGTCCACGGAGGGTAGCTCAATATATTCCGGGGAGAATTCTCTCAACCCTTTCACTGCCCATACAGAAATTGAGCTCTCTACATCCTTAGCTCCCCTTGACAATATACAATATGTATATGTCCTTATATATATGGCTTTAGATGAGGAAGCCAAGATGATAAACCACATCTTGCTGGCAGAGGAGGTAGTGGACAAATGGTTCACGCATGAATGAAGCAACTTTCCTTGACTTTGGTGCATGCATGAACTTGTGCTGGCAATGGTGCTGTCACAGAAGCTTCTCATCAAGTGGACTTGAGTCACCAACTCTACACGCTTTGGATGGACTGTCCATAAGTTGGTTGAAGTCCTGGACATCCCGGTTTTTGGGCAACAAAATATAAGTAGAAAGATAGCAATGATGATTGATGACTACCGTTGGCAATCCTTGCAAAGGTCATACTCCTAGAACTTAAAAACGATAAAATACGCTAGATATCAAACTCCTAGACTTAAAAGATCATAGTGTTGTTCAAAAGGTATTTAGTTGCATCGATGTTAGTATGATCAAACTGCAATCAACATCTATCTGCTCTCCCTTACAAGTAGATGGGAGATGCAGATATCAAAATAAATTGTTTTAGTTAATCGAAGTGGAATTAGTTGACATATATCTTGATAGCAGCAACAACAGCAACCAAGCCTTTTCCCAACTACTTGGACTTGGCTACATGAATACTATGTTTCCTTTCTGCTCTATTTAAGACCATACCCTCCATCCAACTAAAGATATATTGACAGCACTTGCAATGACGAACAAGGCTTTTTTTGAACTACTTGGGTCTGCTACATGAATCCTATGTTTCTACTCTGCTCTATTTAAATCCTACGCTCGCACAAATTGCTCACTCTATCCAATTTGACTTTGGCCTTTTTTAACCCTATTATTACCTTGATATGGGTATATCACTCTAGTCAACTAACAAATTAGCTTATTCTTTGCATGTACCAAAACCATCTCAACCTATTTTCTCTTTTTTTATCTTTGATTTGTCCTACTCACTCGACTGTGGTGATTTCTAATTCTATTCTATCCTTCATAGTCTTACCATCCATCTCAACATTAGCACTTTTGCCACTCACTTTATGCAAATGTTATCCCCCAACTGTCTATCAGTTTGTGCAATAAAGTATGGCTGGTCTAGTAGCTGGTCAATAGAACTTCCCTGCCCTTTCAATCTTAGATGAATAAGCCTATTTTTTTACCGAATCTGTCTTGATGATATGATTAAACGTCATTTTCTGTTCTCCATCAATATGAATAATCGAGCCGAAGTAGCAAAAATGTTTACTTGTTTTTTGTACCTCTTGATTCTCAATCTTCACCACCTCATCATTTGTATTTCGGGATTTACTAAAGTTGCACACCGTGATATACTTGTCAGACACTACAAGAAGAGAGAAATATATATATATATATATATGTGTGTATAAACCAGCATACCATCCTCGTTACATACATACAAAGACACATACAAATCTGAAATTATTTAACTTGCATTTTCTGTTTGAAGTTGGAGGTCTTAAAGTATATCAAAGATGTTAGTTGCCGAAGTATTTTCGAATGAAAAAATTTCATGGTAAGATATACGAATAAAAGTAGGCATTACTCATAAACAGGTACAAAAAGCATGTCTACGTCATTTTCCTTTCATCCTAAACTGCATAATGTTACCAAGACACAACCATTCAAATCCCACCTGGCTATAACATTCAAAAGGGTTAACATAACATTAATGTGTGTATCCTTGTTCTTTTGTGACATATGATGGCGTTAGTCATGTTTCTGCATCTGAAATGGTTGCGACTTGCATGGTTTCCTGTAATTCAGTGTGTTTCATTACAACTATGGCTGGAAGAACGCTATGAGACTGTATACATGCGTCATCCTGGATTTCAAAAAGGATCTAAGCCGCTTCTGACACTGGATAACCCATTCCCAATTGAACTTCCCGAGAATTTGTTTGGAGAAAAATGGGCATTTGTTCAGTTACCTTTTTCAGGTACATGCATATAAGTTTCTATATATAAATGCCGTCTTATAAGATTGCTGTTCTTTTATCTTCCTTTCTTCTTCATTTTATTAAGCTAATGGAACTTTATATATGTTATTAAAGGGACATTGTCAGTACCATTTCTTACTTTCTTATTTTATTAAGCAAATGGGAAAAGATATTGTCTGTACTATTGTACACGTTCGTCTATCTGTAAATTTATATTTGTGACCTTAAAATCTGGTGCATGCTGATAGTGCTACTAAAAAACTAGGAAATTTAGGTTGTCAACCCGTTTCAAGGAAGTTTTTATGGAAATCACCTCATGATTTTTTAGCTCACCAGGGTCAGAATTTGCTATCTTCTTGTAATGAATCCTCACCCATCTCATAAATCAACCCTTCAATTTACTTTTTGTGAAGATTTCTCTGGCATAAACTAATTACAATTCTCGATTATCAGCTATTCAGGAGGAGGTGTCATCCCTGGAGACAAGAATAGTCTTTGGTGCAAGCCTTGATTTGGATCTATTGGGGATAGAAGTAGATGAAAACACATTGATTCCTGGACTTGCTGTCGCAACTTCACGTTCAAAACCATTGGCAGGTTTGGATTACTTTTTACTATTTTCCCTTATAATCTAAATGTCAGCACTGCAGTTACAAATTTTTCCTCCCTAATATTTTGTCACGTGGCCATGCTGAAGCCTAAAGAACCTAAACAACCCTTGGAAAAGCAGCCCTTAGGAAATGACTATCCAAAAGGTTTTATCAGTAACCTCTCTTAAGGTTTGGCTTTAGTCTACTCACTACTAGCAAATTTAAAAACACAAATGGACTATTCCTAGGGTTTGAATCTCTAAGCACATTGTGTTTTCCGCAACAGGATTTAAGCCTTGGGATTTGCCTTCTTCAATAGCTATTTGGATATTTACACCTCTCATCACTCCAACCTTGCTTGTTTGATCATTCATTGGTATTGAGCTCTTCAAATCAGCTTCACAGCAATGATGATGTCAACATACTAATATAACCAATCAAGTGCAATGCATGAGTGCTTAAATAAATTTGTGAATGAACTCAAATTTTGTTGCAAATCTCTTTTGCTTTTGTACCTCTATTTTGGAGAGAGTCTATATATACAAACCGGAGTTGTAAAAGGTTAATGTTTTGAGTGTTTTAAGCTGATAAATTCACGAGGGACTTGATTGGTTGAAAAATATGTTGATCCATCGACGTGAGTTCGGTAGCTTTTGATGGATCTGTCGATCGATTGAAGTGCTCAGGAATTACACATACAGAAATGTATGGAAAGAAGTTTCAAATTACGCTTTTGTTGCATCACATAAAAATTTCCAAATGGAGTGATGAATTCACAAAACACTAATAATGAACCCTAATGCATTGCGAGTGCATAGTTGTGTCACCTTACCTTTCTCCTTAATGTTGAAAATTTTGATCTTTCCTTTTGTTGAAGCTTGAATTCAATTTATAACTATGAGCAAGAGAGGTAACTAACGTGACTCTAACTAAGCTTTAAAATTCTTACTGAACTAAAGAAAAAAGATGTTTTAAAAAATTAAAGACTCTAGATTTAATCTACGAAATATACCAACCTAAACCGCACACTATCTTTACCTGTCTTATCCCGTCGGAACCCTTGGTCATCTTTTCACCGCATCCGAGTGTTGATGTGATACATCTAACCCATTCTTCTACCGAAGCATAATTTTCTACTGCTTATCAGATATTTCATTATTTAACTCCAATAAAACTTTAATCTTTGTTGTTACCTAATACAACCCTCCTCCTTCAAGCTTAGGCTGAGTATACAGGCTACCACACTAAACAAGATAGAAACCCATCAATTTTATTATCTTAAATAAGTATCCATCTTACTTAGGAGAAAGGATCTGTCTTAGGTTTTAGTGAATTAAAATGTTTGGTTCCTCATCCATGGCAAATTCATTTCTTGACATGAGGTCAACAACAGTCACAATGTAGGTTGGCATTTTTCTGACAACTAATGCCTGGCAATGGAAATTGTCTTTGCGAGGACAAGGACAATGATATAATCAAGATTGAGAGACCTTGTTGTGGTGAAGTGAGATAATACTGAGGATGAGGTTGTCACAGGAATATATATGGCCCAAAATCTGTGGAAATATCCCTAATCCGCTCTAATCTGACGGATCACCTGATTCAGTTGGTTAATGGGTCATTGGATTAAATTATTAATCCGTATTTGACTTATCTGATTGGATTTGGATCAAAGTCAATCCATTGATAGGCCTAAGTAGCAAGTTAGACATAACCAAATCTCATGGGGGTCACTGAAGTTATATCAAGGGTTCATACAGCAATGTAAGTCCATAATGGCAATAAAGAGCATGGTTAGACAGCTGATCAGTACACTAGTTCGAGTTTCAGTGTTCGGAGGTGATCTTGCATTGCTAATGACTTTGATTACTACTTGTAATCTTCCATCAAGTTCATGTTGCTTTGGTCTGTTATACTGCTATAATTTTCCTAAAGTAACTGGAACTCTGCATGGGATATATCATGCACTCCTTATAAAATTAATATCTAAGGATCTCATTCTCACCTTCTGAATTTACATATGGCTCTCTCCTTAATGAGCTGTGTATGAAGTGGATGACACCTAAATGTGCATAACTTGTATGGATCTTGAAATTAACATGTCATACATTGTGCAAGTGAAAAAAAAGTACATTGAATTGGACTGCTGTAAAGAAGGTAATCATTGTTTTATATGGATTTCTCTCATCTGAAAATATAAAAATTAATTCATTGCGTTATAACTGGACCGGTCTTAAAGTACGTCTGGTCTGCCTTTTGGCTTTGACGATAGGTGAAAATCTAACGCTTTTCCTAATCTATACCATTAAGAAACACCAAGGTGTCTGAGGGCTCTAGAGACTTCAAATCTTGAAACCTATTAAGGAAATTGATGGGCATTAGGAACTACAAAATCCCAAAAAGGCTTTCCTTAGCAAAGCATGTCGGTTTGATCTATATTTCTCGTGAGAAATGTATGTCTTGTATGAAGTTATAGATGCCATGGACCAAGCAAGAGATGTTCATGCTACAGTCTCTGGATTTTAGAGAGCCTCTTGTTTCACATGGCTAGGTTTTGGAAGGAAAAAAATACACATATACATATATATATACTCAAATATAGTGGTACGGTGGTATGCTCCAATGTAGGACTATCCAACTGCCATGGTTGAACCTTCCAATGACCTGCGATCCTGATGAACCCATTTGATATGTAAGATCTATCAATTCGTGGTTAAGAAGTTACAGAGCCTACCATAACCCATTAAGGGCATTAAGACTTGAAGATGGCATCCACTTGCTACTTCGGGGAACCGAAAAATGGAGGCAGTAGCCCATCGATAAAATGTATTCTCACCTTACTATCAAAAACGGAATTGACATATCTAAACTTTGTGTGTGTGTGCGCGTGCGTGTGCTGGTCTTCAAAACACTATTTTTATCAGCACTTGAACCTCAACCTTCCACTTTGGGAGGTAGAGATACCCTGCCCTGAACGACAACCCTTAGTTGGGCAGCTCTCGTTCATTATCAGGATTCAAACTCTTGCACCCGAAATCTGTAATTTGATTAGGCTTTATCAGGAACGTGTTACACTTCAATAACCCTTGCTTCATTTGATTACTAGTTTTTTTACATACTGAGAATGATCATAAAACATTTTTCAACATTAAAGAATAGAAGACCTGACATGTTGCCATAACAATAATGATATGAAAACCTTAGACAATACAAGGATGAAAGTTGTGTATTCGCTAGAAAATCTATACTACTTACTTCTCCGTTTAGCTACTTCACGAGTATGTTGTTTTCTTATTTCTATTAAAGCCTTTCACGAGTATGTTGTTTTCTTATTTCTATTAAAGATCAAAAGCTAACCGTATGATCTACTGCTGCAGCATGGATGAATGGATTAGAAGTTTGTTCGATCGAAGCTGATGTAGCTCGGGCTTCTTTAATTTTATCCGTTGGAATTTCTACCCGATACATTTACGCGACTTATAAGAAAACACCGGTAACAACCAATGAAGCTGAAGCCTGGGAAGCAGCAAAGAAGGCCTGTGGAGGCTTACACTTTCTTGCCATCCAAGATGACCTGGATTCAGATGACTGTGTTGGATTTTGGCTCCTAATAGACTTGCCACCACCTCCTGTGTAGTTTGAGAACTGTATAATACATGTTATCTTTGAACTTTATTTCTAAACTGTAATGTTTTTGCCTCCTTTTAATCTACCTTATCACTATTCATTGTCAAAGCATTTTTTACTTTGAAACAATGTTGTCTAGAAAGAGAATGAATGTTCTTCATTTTACTTGTATATATATGGAATGATTTGAGATTTAAAGATGTAAATGAACAAGGAAAGAGGGAAATAGGAAAGAAAATAAGCAGTTTCTTAATTTGAGTTTGTGCCACGTCATAAAAGCAGGACAAGCTTTCTATCCTATGAAGAACAGACACTTCGTGTTTGAGGTTGCGTACCCATGTCGGACACACGTATCTGTGTCGAATACACGGACACGCCTCGCACAACTAGAACTGTTTTGACGTTTAAATAATTTAGGACAGTTCATGAACACGTTTATGACACTTTGAAAAAACGTTTTGAATACTTCAAGCACATGTTTTGAACACTTTGATGACACGAGAAGGTAATTTTAAATTGATTTTAATATAACTCAAAAATACATTATGAAGTAATTAAAATAGAAAATTAAACTTAAAAAATAACAACAAAATATATAAACTTTAAGATCTAAATGAGTAATATTTTATGATTTTATGATTATATGAATAAAATGATTAAATTTAATTTATTTAAAATATAAATATATTATTATATTTTTATTTTTTAACATATGGTACCGTGTCGTGTCTTATTTTTTTAACGTTTGTTGTGTTGTAGTGTCTATTTCCATATTCAATGTAGATTATTCAAATATATGAGATATCCATTCATCAAAATAACCTCGACTTCTGTGTGATTGAGAGACATGTTTAGAGCATTTGGAGTGGGAGGGCTTTTGGCGAGTGGTAAAGATTGTAGCGTGTGGGGAGTGTTTGGAGTGGGAAAGGTTTTGTGGTGGGGCCCAGACACAAGTTTGCACTTGGATCGCTATCTGTAGCATGTCTCTACCTTTTTTTTTATTAATTTTTTTTCTCTTTTGTTTTTCACTTTATGATTTTGTGGTGGGGCAGGCACAATAGGTAAATTATTTTAGCTAGTTTCTAATATACAATGCAATATTTTTGTTAACATTCAATTAAATAATTAAAAAAATTATACTTCCTCTGTCCCAATTTACTTGTCTACGTTTGACCAAAAAACACTCACAAATTTTGGTCAAACTGGACAACTAAAACGGGACGGAGGTAGTAATATAATTAACTTTAATATAAAATATATTTTGGATAATAATTTAATTTAATTTAATTTTTTTTAAAAAATCTTACTTTTTGACTTTTAATTTTCTTGAATATAGGTATATTATTTTGGCTATGTTCTTTAATGTACAATGCAATATTTTTTTATAACATTCAATTAATTAATTAGATACAATAGTTATAATTCAATTAACTTAAAATAAAAAAAATATAATTTGCATAATAATTTAATTAAATTAAAAATAATTTAATTTATTTATTTTTGCATAGCCAAATATTTTGTTTACATAATAATATTAAAAGTACAATTATGCAATTAGACCAACTTAAACATCTTCATCATCTAATTTATTCAACAAATTTTCCATTAAATCTTTCCTGAGATCAATATTACTTGCTTTATTTGAATTTTTTTAAGTCGACCAGAAATATATGTCGCCAACATTGCTGGATTTCGAATGTATTGCGGAAGGGATAATGACTCATCACTTGGAGGTGTCCATTGCAATATGTATTCGCGCTCATCTTCAATAATGATATTGTGCAATATGATACATGTTCTCATTTTCTTATTGAGGTCTTCTTCATCCCAATAGCGCACTGACCCTTGCGTTATAGGCCACCTAATCTGTAACATGTCAAACGCTCGTTTAACATTCTTTCTAACAACTTATTTTTTAGCAAATAATTTTTCTTCACTAGTTGTTGGATGCGGTATAGTCTGTGATGCGCGTCAATAGAGGTTAAAAATAGTGTTTAAGAACAAACCCTTATGACAACAAGGTTTTACCAATCGCAAATTCATGAATCGTAATATAGTACAGTTCGGCTTGAGAAAGGTTATCGAGCCCAAGGGACTAAGTCGTATTCTGAACTCTCGTAAAGTAATACTTTTGAATTTTTATGAAATTATGATTTATTGTTTGTGATTTGTTAACTAATTAACTAATAAAACAAGTAAAGATAGATTAAGACAAGAACAGTAGACATAAAAACTAGGGTTTTCATACTCCACCACTGCACAATATAGCTATCTACTTGATCAATTGCAAGAGGGCGATCCATCACCGTGAATCATATTATACCGCAAATAGTCAAATATATCCCAAAAATAATACTTTCCACCAGATTCACTACAACTCATCTCCGGATAGAGTGTGATTAGTGCATGCCATTTACTTTACTCTAATCTATTCCTACAACATGAAATTAAACTAAAGCATGTCTATTTTATCTCGTTGAGGCATAACCTATGTAAATCTAGGGTTTCAGGTGTTAAACACCATTGTGTAGAAAATCATGGTATGTTGAAGAACACCAAATACACATGATTGGTTGAGATAATGCATTCATTCAATCTAAGACAAGAATAGAATAAATATAAAATCCCTTATCATAAAAAACTACAGTCACAGATCTACACAATCATCACATGCGTGGTCTTCAGTTTCCCTCCGTTACAATTGAAACAAATAAATAACTACATTACTTGGCTAAGATTTTGCTAGAAAACCTTAGATACCGGTTTATTGCTCACAGCGGGAGAAGACTTCATCATTGATGTAGAAACGACTTCCATGATCTTCTTCTCTGGATCTCTAGGTCTTGAATTGCTCATCTTCTTCAAAAGGTGTAAATCTCCAAAGATAGTGCTCTGAAAATTATGTAATTATAAGCATCTTAGATCTGAATCAGACCTTGATATTTATAAAAGAAGTTGAGAAGAGTCCTTCTTGTATTAGACTTGTCCCACTTGGAGTAGGATTCTTCTTTGATGTGTTTCTCCTAAATTCTGAGCCAAACCCCTTTAATATGATGTAGATACACCTTATACACTTTCTTGTAAGTGTTGGAGTCGAACACAAAGTCATCCGGGTCAAAACAGATAAATTCGGGTCAAATTGGGATTTCTAGCCGAATCTGTAATTTTCAGCTTTTTCCTGCACACATGTCTCACTCTTTTGATCATAACTCGAGCTACACAATTTGGATTGAGGTGTACTTTAGTTTGTTGGAAAGATGACTTCAAACTATTACGTTTAGACTCAAAAATCACTCAATTTGGACCTGTTTTGACTGAGCTATGGCCGTCTGAAGTTGGCTGAAATTCTGGACCTTCGATTGACCCCTATGCTTTAGCGTAGGGTTTCTTACACTTGAGCGTAGGCCCCATGCGTAGCTTCAAATCCTTGTGTGTAGCTCATGCGTAGTTTTAATGATTCTAGCCACTTTTTGCTTACTGTCTGCGTAGCCTATGCGTAAGAAAAACATGAAATCACTTTTTTCAATTATTTTATCAAGAAATCCTAATCTTCTCGGTCATCTCATGAACCATACTGGGTTCCAAGAGTGCAACATCACCAACCTTGGCCCAATGAATCGGTGAACGGCATGGTCCACCGTACAACGCCTCAAAAGGTGCCATTTGAATGTTGGACTGATAACTATTATTGTACGTGAACTGCTTATGAAATCAATAGCACATGCACCAGAGGACTAATCCCAAGTCCAAAACTCAAGGTAAGACTAAAGGTCTAAACAATCATTACCTATACTCCCATGATTATAATGATCATACTTCAAGTTCGTGCGCTACATTAACCTTAGTAAGGAAGATCAAATCTTCAACCTCAAGAATACCAGTAAGATACACTACCTAGCAAAACATTTGTCAATGCCATAAATCAAAGACACCAAATTCTTGAATATCAATGGTTATCCTTGGCTCCATAACTACACCATTTAGTTCACAATTACAGCCACTAAATTACTAGACCCATAATCACGATCATATTCCATAATACATATATAATGACCTCGAACAATTTCTTTACGAGATGAATTCTATGATCATTATATCATTGCCTTCCTGAATGAATCATTCTGAACCCCAAATTCTCAATTGATTCAGTTAACACACGCTACATCATAATGTTAGGGTTATACTTTGAATCTCCAAGGTCCAATCACAATTTAAACCTCGATCATGACCCACAGTTTCGTGGATAAGCTACGATCAAACCTCAATTACTCAAGTTGCCAATCTATAAAAAAATAATATAGTAGTCTCTCAAAAAGACATCTCAATCCAATCCTTTAATTAACAGTCCGATGAAAATCGCACCTCAACACAATTCATTAATTTACATACCGCATGCAACCTTTCCTCTAAGGTTCTAAACCACTTAGATGTTACCACAAACCATAATACATCATATCTTACAACTTATTCTCTCATGTCAATAAACCTTATTGCTTAGTGAAACCTGACTGTTTAAAAATCAAACCTCCAACTCTAAAATCGAATGGTATAACTCATCCTACCATAAACCACATCTTAAATGGAAACATAAATCATACATCACTAAAGATCTTCTATTATAACCAAGATAACTAAAATGTACACCAACGAAGTCTTAGGTCTTAATGAGAATTAACACAAACTTTCCTCGTACTATAAACACAGTTGAATAAAACAACCAAACACTAAGTATGAATCAACCTTGACTTACGTAATGAGGTACACCACCGAAACCAGTAAAAGCACACAAACTACCCAACCATGAAGTAAGAACAACCGTATTCTAAGTACGCGATGAAGGGAAAAGAAGAAACATGACAACTCAATGCTCATATGAAGACACATACACGGTTAAAGACGTGAAATACCAAGGCAATTCACCACAGTAACTCAACACCGCTAATGCCCACAGTGTCACTCAACACTCGACACATCAAGGGTTGACAGAAGAACTCACTCTCAATCCGACTCCATGAACTCTAGTGATCAACCACTAATGAACCTCAATGTTACAAGTCATACCTCCTTTCGAATAGAAACCATATTACATACCACACACTGCCAATAACTATTTACCAAGTCCGCAATCTCCTCTTGATAGATAACCACACTCTTAGTCTATTCCTCAAATCATGCTTCGATAATTAACACTTTTGTATCCTAGTTAATAATCTGCCTTAAATGAATCACCAAATTTATCTCTGAGATCAAAAGCTTACATGGTAATGATTAGCTACAACACTACAAAAATCCACATCAAAATCTCCAATCAAAGTCGTCACTAATAAGTGAGTTTAAACGTACAATAACTTCCAAGATTCAACCATCACCAAGTAATTAACAATCGTTTCCTCGAACACTATTCCTACTTTCAATAAATAAATCAAGACTTATACACAAGCCCACTACTTACAAGTTAGAGAAAATACAAGATCATAAATCGTATCTCTAAGTCACACACAGTTATTCACAACTCTTTAATCACATATTTCCACTCCAAGGCTCATAACACACCTTCTAGCGCTATTCGAACCGACAATCCACAATCAATGAATCATTTCTCTTATACCTCAAGTCTATCGATAACAATGGAGGGACAAAGTTACATCACACCCCAAGTAAAGTAACCTCGAACTACAAGAGAATAATACTCGGGTAACACATATTGAATACCACAAGAGAAAACATCTACTAGCAACGGTTCCAATAAGGCAAGTCAATCTCACAATGCCTACACAAGAACACCTAATTATAAAACCCCTTAATGGTTCAAGTAAAGGGAATACCAAAACTTAGGAGATACATCACTCACTTACCAATGACATGTTATCACAACATAAAGGGAAAAAATAACTCATCCCCAAACATAAAATGATACCGAAGTGGCTCATGCCCGGACAACAAAATTACTCATCTATACTAGGAATACACTCTTACGTGAAGCATTGACGGGCTGAGATTTGATGATATTGTGTCGTTGTTTCACCACACCCCGATCAACAAGAATTTATACCTACTAATACTTTACTTAAAATAGTATAACAAGAAGTAGGGTCGAACCACTTTCAACTTGGAACTCGTTTTGAGACAAGGATCCAAAACTTTACTTTTCGAGATAAAAAGAAAATTGCTTAAAACAACTCTTGAATTTTTTTAATAGTAAACTAAAATAACTAGATAAAATTATCAAATGGTGGAAAAAAATCTCAAGGGAAAAGAATCCACCACCGGGTCTATACAAATAATGTTATATATTTCTATTGCAAATTCTCCTCCAACCTATTAAACATAAACATAGATATTAGTAGGCATTCCCCGTATTTCCATTAATTGGTAATCACGAAGAATCCTTCCTCTAATGTTTTGGTTTAAATAAAATGTAAATAGTAGTAGGCATTCCCCGTATTTTCATTAATTGGTAATCATGGAAAATCTTCCTTCTATTTTTTAGTGTCCAACCTCTATTGTAAGGTTTTTGTTCATTGAGATTCATAAAATAAATACTCTCGGGACGAGAATTAAACAATACGAAATAAAATAAAAATTATTTATATCTTACCCATGGTGGCTTCATCACCCCCTTGAGAAGAGTTTTAAGCTAACATGTTGATAAAAAAATGAAACAAGGTAATAAAATAAAATTCCATTGATAGAGCAAAAATTACACAAAATATGAAAATAGTACAAAAGTATTCTAAGTTCTCATTCCTCAACCCCCTCTCTCAACTGAATTGTCAAGATATATATAGACAATTGTGTCATTAATACACATCCACCCACTTCAGAATCATCAATTCCTCTCCAACCACCTTGTCACCAACCGTCTCTCTCTCTCTCTAATATTTAATTCTTACCTTGGCCCACCAACTCACCAACTCTCATATATATATATATATTTTCAACTTTTTCTTTCTTTCTTTTACACACATACACATGTTCACATACATTTTCACACACACACACACACACATATATATATATATATATATGCATTTATTACATTCTCCCCCACCAATTCTTTCTTTTTCTTCATTTTCATCCTTCTTGCTTTCTTTTTCTTTTCTTTTGCAAATCAACCCCTGCATGAAATAAAAATATATACATATGAGGACATTATGTTAGGTAAATTACTCTATTTTGTGCACTTATCAAATTACCCCCAAACAAGCTTTTGCTAGTCCTCTAGCAAATAAGGAAAAAATAGATAAGTTCACAAAAATGATATATTATTGAAGTTTAACTAAAGATGTGCCACTTTCGTAGGCTGCATTCGATTGCATTTACCGTATGCAATAAGGCCTTAAACCCCTAGGTTACCCTAGTGGACGAGCAATAGCCTCGTGAGGGTTTACAGTGAAGATACCCACAAACTTCTTTAGTCTTCATTTTCACGCATTCATGCATTTACACACTCATTAATTAAGCCATGATACAATATATAAGATAATATGAATGCAAATATTCTCATTCACTACCGAACAATAACTATTTCAAGTTAATGATACGAACGGTCCCCACTAAAGTAAATAACTTCGTTACTCTCTACTCCCAATCTAGACAACCTTTCGTGTTTTTGTGAACATTCTACTATGGTATGTCAATCTCTCTTTTTCTACTTCATTGATCAAACTTTGCCATTTTTCGTAAAAATTCATTCTTTCCATCATTCCACGTCTATCCATTTTTTATCTTTCTAAGCTCCGGACTTTCCAGCGAGGATTTTTAGTCCCGACCAACTGGGCCCGAGCTTCTTCCATAGGATTTATGCTCATTAGTTTTCTCCCCTTTTTACGCGAGTAGTGATATTGGTGATACCAAGGCCCGGTTACTCAGATCGAAAAACTACTTTTTGCATTTCTTTCAAAATAAAATTTTAAATTTTCTCCATTATATCTCCCCTTTTATAGCGGCAAAGCTATTTTTTCAACTACATAGTCAAAGATCAACTTTTTTTCCCATAGTGAATGTGTGCATGTGCTTATAGGTCAAAGTTGTCCTTTTCGGTTTCAATTTCACTAATTCATTTACCTATGTAAAACCACATCACTTCACTAACTCAATCTAATCATTACTCTCATGAGCGGGAATATCGCATCACATACTACTGATACATCATAAACACAAACTTAATCAACTTATAATGCAAAACACTTATGCATAAAAACAAAGAATTTTATTTTTATTATTTTTATTTATTTATTTATTTATTATTATTATTATTTTTGAAACTCTATTTTGATTAAATAGATATCCACCCCCAAACAAAAATAACACTGTCCCTAGTGTTTAAAAATATATCTAAGAGACAAATTGGAACAAATTACCGCAATTGAGGTGGAGGTTATGGAGTATAGTCCCTGCAAAGATTCTTGGAAAAAGAAAAGTCAAGTGATTGGAAATATTATGACAGACTTTACCCCCAAACAAAATCTAAACATACCCAAAATAAAGTGAGAAAGAAATTTTGTAAAAATATTTACACAACAGACTGGGTTGCCTCCCAGGAGCACTAAGTTTAAATGTCTTCAGCCAGACTCAATGGAGGGGCTACCCCTAAATGGATCAGTCCGAATAAATCGGATCAATGAGGAGGATTTCCTCAATTTCAAAAGCTTCAAGTTTTAGGAAAGGCTTGAGGCGATGAGCATTAACTTTAAACAACTGTCCATTCTTAGGATCTTGTAACTAAATGGCACCATGACTAGAAATGTGATGGACAGAGTACGAGCCTGACCAACGTGACTTTAACTTCCCAGGAAACAATTGAAGACGGGAGTTATACAAAAGAACCTTTTGTCCTATGAAAAACTCCTTTTTGAGAATGTGTTTGTCATGTTCCATTTTAGTCTTAGCTTTATAAATTCTTGAACTCTCATAGGCATCATTTCTAATTTCTTATAACTCATCAAGTTGAAGGGTCCTACGTTGACCAGCTTTATCATAGTCAAAGTTCATGGCCTTGATGGCCCAATAAGCACGGTGTTCGAGTTCAACAGGCAAGTGACAGGCTTTGCCATAGACCAATCGATATAGGGACATTCCTATAGGGGTCTTGTAAGCAGTTCGGTATGCCCATAACGCATCCTGGAGTCGAAGACTCCAGTCCTTCCTTGTGGGGTTAACAGTTTTCTCTAAAATCTGCTTAATCTCCCTATTGGATACCTCAGCTTGACCATTGGTTTGAGGATGATATGATAGGGCCACTTTATGGTTGATTCCATATTTGGACAACAGGTTTCCAAAGACTTTGTTGCAAAAATGTGAACCATTGTCACTGATTATGGCTCGAGGTGTTCCAAATCGAAGCAAAACCTGGTCTTTGAAAAATTGCACCACAACTCTATGGTCAGCTGTTTTGGTGGCTAAAGCTTCTATCCATTTTAACACATAATCAACTGCTAGAAGGATGTAAAGATTGCCAAACGAGGATGGAAATGGTCCCATGAAATCAATACCCCAGACATCAAAGATTTCAACGACGAGAATTGATTGTTGAGGCCATTCATTTCTTTTGGTAATCTTACCGAGCAATTGACATCTATGACAAGCTAGACAGTATGTGTGGGTGTCTTTGAAAAGGGTTGGCCAATAGAATCCTGACTGCAAGATTTTTGCAGCAGTTCATTTGGAACTGAAATGACCACCACAGGCCTGGTCATGACAGAAAGAAATGACAGACTCTTGGTCTACCTCAGGAACACACCTACGAATGATCTGATCTGGACAATATTTAAACAAGTAGGGGTCATCCCAAAAATATTCCTTAGCCTTGGCCAAAAATTTTTCTTTCTCTTGCTTGGACCAGTTGGAAGGAATTTGACTAGTCACAATATAATTGACAATATCGGCATACCATGGCGCATGAGATATCTCAAATAATTGCTCATCAGGAAAATAATCAGAGATTGGAATGGAGTCACTAGTGGATTCAATAACTAGACGGGACAAATGATCAACGACTACATTCTCAGAACCTTTCTTATCTCGAATCTTAAGGTCAAACTCTTGAAGGAGTAAGATCCAGCGTATCAACCGAGGTTTTGCATCAGATTTGGACTAAAGATGTCTTAACGCTGCATGATCTGTATATATGATGACCTTAGATCCAATCAAATAAGACCTAAACTTCTCAAAGGAGAACACGACTGCTAGCAACTCTTTCTCAGTGGTTGAGTAGTTGATTTGGGCATCATTTAAGGTTTTGCTAGCATAGTATATGACATGTCGTGCTCTATCCACTTTCTGGCCTAAAACAGCACCTACTGCATAATCAGACGCATCACACATAATTTCAAAAGGCAAGGTCCAATCAGGTGAGCGAATGATAGGTGCAGTAGTGAGTGTGGACTCTAAGTGCTCAAAGGCGGACTTACAGGCATCAGTAAACTCAAATTGGGCGTCTTTAGCGAGAAGATGGGTCAAAGGTCTAGCTATCTTACTAAAATCTTTGATGAAGCGCCTGTAGAAACCGACATGACCTAGGAATGCTCTAATATCTCGAACAGATTTAGGGATATGTAGATTGGTTATTAGATCAATTTTGGCTTTATCGACCTCAATTCCTGCACTAGAGATATTATGACCTAGGACAATTCCCTTTGTAACCATGAAATGACACTTTTCCTAGTTAAGTACCAAGTTAGTGTCACGACAACGTTGAAGTACGAGAGAAAGATGGTCCAGACATTGCTCAAATGATGATCCAAAGACAGAGAAGTCATCCATGAAGATTTCTAAAAACTCTTCAACCATGTCACTAAATATACTCATCATACACCGCTGAAATGTAGCTAGGGCATTACACAAGCCGAATGACATACGATGATAAACGAATGTACCGAATGGACAGGTGAAAGTTGTCTTGTCTTGGTCATCTGGGTGGACAGGAATTTGATTGTAACCAGAATAACCATCTAAAAAGCAGTAGAAGGCCTGACCAACTAATCTCTCCAACATTTGGTCGATGAAAGGAAGTGGAAAATGGTATTTCCGAGTCATACTATTCAGTTTCCTGTAGTCTATGCAAACTCGCTATCCAGTTTGAATGCGAGTGGGAACGAGCTCATTGTGGGCGTTGGACACAACAGTGATGCCAGACTTTTTTGGAACGACCTGGATTGGGCTCACCCACTGACTATCAGAAATCGGGTAGATGATATCAGCGTCAAGAAGTTTGATAACTTCTCCGCGGACAACTTCCTTCATATTGGGGTTAAGTCTCCTTTGAGGTTGTCTACAGGTTTTCGCATTATCTTCTAAGTGAATACGATGTTGCACCACTAGAGGACTAATGCCTTTGATATCATCAATGGACCATGCTATGGCTTCCCTATTTGTCTTAAGAACCTCGAGTAATTGGGACTCTTGATGCTCAGTTAACTCAGAAGATATTACCACTGGAAAAGTCTCAGATTCACCAAGATACGAATATTTTAAAGTCTTGGGTAAAGGCTTTAATTCTATCTTAGGTGGTTTCTTTGCATGTTCAGATTCAGTGGTAACTGGTAAAGACAATGATTCAAATTTGGATTTATACTTGGGGGCTTCAAAGGGTGGAGCAGAGTTTAGCAAATCATTGGTTTGGCTAATATAATTAGCCTCATCAAAACTATCACCAAAATGGGCTAAACACTGCTGAAGTGGATCCTCAGGATAAGAGTGGTTAAAGGTGTGGGTGGTCAATGAATCAATAAGACAAACTTCTTCAACAGATTCTGATTCAATGGGTTGTTTCATCAAATTAAACACATTGACTTCCACTTTCATGTTTCCAAAGGTCAAAGTCATGCTACCATTTCTACAATTGATCAAAGCATTGGCTGTGGCTAAAAATGGTCGACCTAAAATTATTGGAATTTGCTTCCCTTGAGTTGGCTGAGTGTCTAGCATAATGAAGTCTACGGGGTAATAAAAATCATTAACTTTGACTATCACATCCTCAATGATACCCCTTGGAATTTTTATGGATCGGTCAGCTAACTGAATTCTAACATCAATTTTCTTCAAATCAGTCAATCCCAAATCCAAGTAGACTGAATACGGTAGCACATTGACACTGGCACCAAGATCCAATAAAGCCTGACCTTCAAAATTTTCTCCTATCCTACAAGTGATAGTGGGACTACCAGGGTCTTTGTGTTTAACCACAGCTTGATTTTGTAGGAAGGAGGAACAATGTTGGGCCATGAAGGCTTCCTTAGGAATATTGGTTTTCCTCTTGACTAAGTCTTTGATGAATTTTGCATAAGAAGGAATTTGCTTAATAGCAGTGAGAAATGGAATGTTAATCTGAAGATTTTGAAAAATCTCTAAGATTTCACTGTATTGAGAATCCTTCTTATTGTTGACTAGTCTAGAGGGAAAGGGTGCACGTGGAACAACCGGCTTAGGAATGATCACATCAAGCTTAGGACCTTGATCCTTTTTGGATTTTGGGGAATTGGGTAGAAGAGATTTGGATTGTTCATTTTCATGACTGATGAGTGGCTCAACCTTATTATCAATTTTCTTTCCTGACCTCAAGGTAGTGATAGAATTTACATGGTCATTGGAGTGGTCAGAATTGGAAGTGGTCCCTATGTGATTAACTCCTTTGCCTTTTGGATTGATTTCGGGTTGACTCGGTAATGTACCCCTTTGTCTTTCAGACAGAGCTGCAGTGAGTTGACTCAACTGATTTTGGAAAGACTGCTGAAATTGCAGTTGATTTTGAGTCAAGAGATCAAAGTTATTTTCTAACTTTTGGAATCTCTGATTGGAATGCTTATTGGATTGATCAAGATTAAGGGCAACATTTTCAAAGTGTCCTCATAATTGGAAGTATTATGGACCGGTGGGACAGGAGCAACATAGTTGTTCATGGGATCAACTGTTAAATCTCGGCTTGGATTGAACTGGTTATTCCTGAGGAATTGAGTTTGAGGAATTATTTGTCCTTGAGGTGGAGGTGGCTTATTGGAGGTACCTTGAAAACCGGATGGACCACCTAAGTTTTGTGGAGGTAAATTTTGCCTCCATGAAAAATTAGGGTGGTTTCTAGTATCAGGATGGTAACTTTGGCTAAATGTGTTAAGCAATGGTCTCCTAAAGGTATTGAAAGCACAAACTTGCGCATCCGAAGGTTCAGATGTACAATAGACCGGACATTCCTCTGTGGGATGAGATAAACCAGAACAAACATTGCATTGTGCAGGTGTGGATATTAGGGCAAATGCATCAAACTTTTTGCTTAAGTCTTTCACTCCATCAGCAAGACTTTGCATCACAGACTTTAACTCATTTTCAGGTTTGATCTCATAAAAATCAGGTTTTCTATTCATTTGATCATTCCTAGAAAAATCATTCTCACTTTGGTTCCAATTCCAATTTTGGGCATTTTCTGCTAGTTCCTCCAAAAATATATAGGCTTGATCAGGGGTTTGGGCATTGAACTTTCCTTGGTGCATTGACTCAATCATGGTTCGGTTCATAGGTGAAAGTCCCTTATAAAAGAAATGGACTAACTGTGCTTTATCAAAGCCATGATGTGGGCATTTAAGGAGCAAGTCATGAAATCGGTCCCAAGTTTGGTGGAATTGTTCTTCAATTTTCCCTCTAAAAGTACTAATGGCATCTCGCATTGATTCGGTCTTTTACATGGGATAAAACTTACTCATGAATTTTCTTGCAAGTTTATCCCATGATCTAATGGAGTTGGGTGGAATGGAGTTTAGCCATGAAGCAGCTTTATCTTCTAAGGATAGGGGAAAAAGACGCAGTTTGACACCCTCTTCATTAAAATTTTAATTTTTGAATGTGTTGCATATTGTCAAAAACTTCCCTAAATGGATATAGGGTTGTTCACTTTCGAGTCCATGGAATTTTGGCAACATATTGATTGTGGCGGGTCTAATCTCAAACTGGGGGGCATCATTCTCAGGTAGAACTATGCAATTGGGAGGGTTGGCTGTGATTGGGGCAAAATAGTCATTAAGAGTTCTTGGTGCAACCATTGATGAATTATTGGTGGTGGACAAATTTAACAAGGGAATTGATTTTGCTTCTAAATCAATGAGTGACAGATCACTAGGAAACCTAACTAGACGCTTGTTAACTCGCAACCACTGGGGCATAAACAAAAAGAAACCTAAAAGGGCTAGATGAGGGACAAATCACACAAAAAATTTGGCTTTGTTATCTTGAGCTTAAATTCAAAGGTGGTGAATTTTTAAATCTAATATTGTAGAGAATTAATAGGATGATGTCCAAATTAATTCTCTCCTAATTAGACAACTCCTACTCTATTCCAGATTAAGTCGATAGATTACCAGTTAAGAATCATCAAACTAACAACGGAGTAGTTCCCAGGAAAGTGTGGCGAGACACATGGCCTGCTTAATGCCGAGTCAACCTCACTTTCCTAGACAGAACTGTCCTACCGTTTATCAATTTGATAATGACTCACTGGAGTGACTACCAACCGCTTCCTTTCTAAAGCGCCTATAAGCTCGTAACCCTAAAGTGGCTGATTTCTAATGAATTTTAATCAAATCCGGCTCATGGTTTAACAAATGCAAGGAATTTTTATGATTTGTGGGCCACAGAGACGGGTGATGAAATCCCGACCGTATCTTGTGGGAATTTTGCCCTTAAGTATCTTATGCAAAATGTTAATTAAAATATGCACAAGCAATACAAGAATAAAAGAAAATAAGAAAGGAAATACACACAAATGAGTTAAAGTCTAATGTTAAATACACACAAATGAGTTAAAGAAATACACACAAAAAAAAACAAACTTTTTTTTATTTTTTTATTTTTATGAAAATAAGCTAAATACAAATAACGGGAGCCTAAGGTAACGTCTAATGTTATTCTACCCTAGAGGTCGCATGCAAAATTTTTACCTATTATAGGGGAAAATAATAATAATAATAACAAGGGTTTAGAAATATGAAACATGGATGACGACCCGGTACGGTATCTCCTGCAAAATAGAAAAAACAAATACAAAAGTAAGTAAATAAAAATAATAAATAAATAAAGAAGAAAAAAAAATAAAAAGAAATAATAACTAAAATTAATCTATTTGTTTTTGTTTTTCAAATTTATGTTATTTTATTTTATTTTTATAACTAAAGAAAAATCAAATCAAAATTAACAATAATGAAAATATAATAGGGATAGGGGTTTAGTGATTGGACAAAATGGGCCTATAAGACAACAAAGTCAATTAAACAAATCAATAAAACCAAATGTTGCCTCCAGAACACTTAGTGTTACAAATAGCTGTGTAAACGTTTATGGCACTAGTTCACTGTCACAAATCAGATTTGTTGAGTTTTTTTTTTTCCGTCAGTGACAAAATATGTACTCTGCACTGAATCTCACTCAATCAAAATTTATGACATTAATTACCAAACGTTCTTGCAGGGCCGTTTCATAATTTGAAAGAAAGGCAATAAAATAATAATATAAAAATTCAATTATCAAAACTATCAGATAAGATACAAAAATGACAAAGCAGAATTGGAAAGTGACATAAACTGTCGAAAGTTTCAAAAGTAAAGCAAAACTATAAAATAAAGAAAGTTTTTTTTTTTTTTTTTTTTTAAAAGAACTTGTCAAAAGTACTACTTGCTACTTTGACTTTGGCGTAAATGAATTTTTTTTTTTTAATAAAGGGGCCACAAAAAGGAAAGTGTAAGAAAAGTATGCCAAAGTATGCTACGGCTGTAATTTTTTTATTTTATTTTTTTAATAGAATAAACTAACAGAATGTCACAAAATAGAGAGAAAAAATAAAAAATAAAATAATAATAATAATAATAATAAAGAAAAAGAGGGATAGAAAGGTCGAGTGGGTTCCCGAAGAATTAGAGTGGAGGATCTTTGATTCCCTCTCTTTCTTTATTATTATTATTATTTTATTTTTTATTTTTTCAACTCCCTCTTTATTTTTTATTATTTTATTAGAGTGGAGGTAATAGAATAAAATTCCATTGATAGAGCAAAAATTACACAAAATATGAAAATGGTACAAAAGTATTCTAAGTTTTCATTCCTCAACCCCTCTCTCGACTGAATTGTCAAGATATATATAGACAATTGTGTCATTAATACACATCCACCCACTTCAGAATCATCAATTCCTCTCCAACCACCTTGTCACCAACCGTCTCTCTCTCTCTCTCATATTTAATTCTTACCTTGGCCCACCAACTCACCAACTCTCTCATATATATATATATATTTTTTTTTTTTCAACTTTTTCTTTCTTTCTTTGACACACATACACACGTTCACATACACTTTCATATATATATATATATATGCATTTATTACATTCTCCCCTACCAATTCTATCTTTTTCTTCATTTTCATCATTCTTGCTTTCTTTTTCTTTTCTTTTGCAAATCAACCCCTGCATGAAATAAAAATATATACATATGAGGACATTATGTTAGGTAAATTACTCTATTTTGTGCACTTATCAAGCATCACAATAACAACTTAACCAATGCCTCGCTAGGGTTAAGTTAAAACCGGAGATGTAGTTAATTGTGTCATTCATTAGAGGATAACCCTTCACACTTGCCATCCCGCATGAACATAACACTCGTTGGTAGCTACTCATTCACTCGAGAAGCTATGAACCTCAAGACATTAGTCGATTGGTTCTAACTCAACACCGCTTTGAACTTTAAAAGATAGACCGAGACACTATCTTTTGAAACAACACGTTTCATGAACACGTCAAACAAGTGGTTTACAATACTCATGAAAGACGTCAGTGTCATCAGACACGATGCCACAAAAATAGGCATGGTACACGGGCTAAACCCAATAGAAAACTTTACATCGCGGTGATGACGTAAATAAAATTTAAATCATCAGGAAGGACATCCCAACACTCGGCAGGTCGACAAAACCACATACTTCTTCGTCGGTCACCCTTGTCAACAAGAAACTAGGTAAGTCACGATTTCCACAAACCATGAAAAGCAACACTAGCATCGCTCCAAGCGTCTATGAATAAAGTACTCACTCCCTAGGATACACACGGTTATACAACCCCTATCACAATAGGAATCAAAATAAGAGTCGTTGCGATCACCAAAGAAAATGAAGTGGTCACACGAAGGCACACCCATAGACACACGACCTCGAAAACAATCAATTCACACATGAAAGGTTGATAACCAATCCATGCCCAAAATGACGCCGAACCTCGTCATGCCAAAGGGAGTGAAGTCGAATGTTAACGACCATCAAACAATCGTGAGTTTACAATCACGACACACTTGAGTCAAGTACGCACTACATCTCACTAGCGCATAGACAAACCATGCATCATTAAGAGAAGAAAAAGTTAATCCCAAAGATGAAACAAGGGAGAAGAAAAGGCGGAAGCAATAAAAGGGATAAGAAGATCCCGAACCATAAGTAAGCTAATCCAACTTCTGAAAATAAGAAAAAAAGGATTAAAGCACGACCAACCCAAGGTACACCAAACTAAATAATAGCGCCATGCCGACATACGCACAAGTCAACACGATAAAATAAATAACTACTAGTAAGTCAAAATTCGTAAATGAAAGATCACAAAGCGAAAAGTGATAACGGACCTCTTTCGTCGTCTCATAGAGAAAGAACACACTTTGATACCAAGTTGTCACACCCCATATTTCATAGGACTCCGAAACACGAGCCTAAGAGATAAGAGAGTGACGCGAAAGTGAAAAGAAATAAAAAATATAACATATAGTCATCAAACACCCACACAAGGGTAAAATAGTCATTTTACATCTCAAGGATGCCAAAAAGATCACTCGGGATCGAAAATGTTTAAAGTGAATCGCCTCAAATGGCACCTTAAACAAATCATTTGAACACCCCATGTTCACCCAAGGGTAAAATAGTCATTTTAGGAGTAAAATAGTATTTTACAAGTACAAGTAAAAATTTTGGACCTAGCATAAGCCGTAGGAACAAACAAGACTTAATTCAAAGGTGCGAGGCGGGAGAAATGAATTTTTGAAAACGGTATCGGACAACACCGACTAAAACGAAAAGTTGAAGTACCCCACTTTCAGAAAGGTTAAAATAGTCATTCATAGAAAATATGAGGTTTCAAATTTTATCCCACATATTTGGACGTAGGAAAAACCATAGAAACAAACAGGGCTCAATTCGGAGGAACGAGGAGGAAACTATACATTTTTTAAAATGCACGCATGAGCTTGGTTACTGCAGCCCCTAATGTAGTTGACTATATTTTTCAGTGCAAATGTAATGTAGTTAAGTACAAAATCAAGTAACCTAGCTCCCAAATGTAGCTGACTACATTTCCTAGTGCAACGAAATGTAGTTGACTACAAACATCAGTAACAAATTTTAAAAATGTGAAATTTTGGAAAAAAAGAAGGAAAAATGCCGATTTTGTATATGGACTCCGTTTTTCGCGACGTCGGTCCCGAAAAATCACAAATATTGGAAAAGTGAGTTTTTCATTTATGGATTTCAAAAATAATCACCGAAACCTTGGGAAACGCATAAAATGAAACTTTGAATAAAAGTGATTTTTTAAAGTTTCGTAAAATTATCCGTTTTGCCTCCGATCTCCGTTGTAACTACCGCCGGTTTCTAAAATTCAATTTTTTTTATAAAAATGAGTTTAAAATCATTTCTAAAACAAGGAAATTTCCGGGGCTACGGGGGTGGGTGAAAACAGGTTTTTCCATTTAAAACTAAAATGGTTTGTTTGAAAACTTAGAAAAATGCCGTTTTCGGCCAAACTCCTAATAACCACATTCAATAACTATAATCCACTTCACAACTCAAAATGAAATGATTCAAAGTCTACATTAAAGTGCACTAAGGCGAAACATGTCATACTTTTATCAAAATACATAGTTTATATTTCCGGCACCAAAGTGCACAAAAAGAATAGAATCCCCACGCATAGCGGTCCAAGAGACATACAAACAATGTAAACTATTCGGTTAACATGCTAACCTGCATAAGAAAGTTTTTAACCATTTGATTACAAGTTCACAAGAAAGGGAGCATGTGTACACAAGTCTATCACATTAATGCTCTACAAAAATAATATGGTCCGCCACCCATGTACAAAAGGGCGGACAAGGCGCCACGCATCCACGGAGAGACTACGAACCTCCCCCAACGGAATCATCACTTGAAAAATGTATAAGTCGTGGGATGAACTCTCTAGCCCAGTAGAGGAAACGTCATTGCCTTTATCTCGGTAGTCCGAGTGGTACCACGCACCCAAGGTTCATGCCACTAATCCTAGGTCGGTCTTTTGTCCTACATGACTCTCACGCCAATCCGGGGCCCCATCGAACCCAACAATCAATGTCCCCAACATGCCCACATTATAATCATTTAAGAATATAACACACCTTATCACAAATATCACATTAACATATATTTAGCAATTTAAATGTAATGTGACGCAACACTACCCATGATACATACACAACCACACACCCTACTCTAAGGGTCAGGGGATATCAATCTCTAACCATTCCACAGGGCCAGCCTTGACCATACGCGACCTAGGCAAGCCTAGGGCCTTCGGTCCAAGGGGGGCCCAAATTTTTTATTTATTTTTAGTATTTTTAATTTAAGAAAATTTAATATTTTTGTAGCCCTTAAGAAAATTAATTAATTTTTCAGTCCAACTCAAAATAAAGCCTAATATAATTACATAATTTAGGGCCTCAATTTTTTTTTTAATTTGTTTAACAACCCAATTTGTAATAAATCCAAAAATAATTTCACAATGTAAGGCACCAAAATTTTATATTTCACTTACTATTACTAAATACTAAAAATTTTATTTTTATTTTTTCAGACTAAAGTTTAATCTAAATCAAACCATTATTTTAATTAGGGCTAGAAAATTCATATTGTATTGACACAACGTTTTATGAGTACACTCGCCTTCCGCACTCGCTCAACGACAATAATTTTTCATGCGGTTATACTTGAGCTTTCGCGACTGCCGCACTCACATACACAACAACTTTTCATGGCAACACTAAGATGGAGGTTGTTTTTAAAATTTTAAATATTAGTATATTTAATGTATTTTTTAAATATTTTTTCTCACAATTATAAGTTTTTTAAGTTTTTATTTTTGTAAGTTTATTAACTGAAAAAAGAGCACAAGCCTAATTTTTTAAGTCCGTGAAGCTTTATGTATAAAGGGCCTCACATTTAATCTCGCCTAGGGCCTCAACGCATTTTTGAGATTTCAGGGCCGGCACTGCCATTCCCTTGAGGATACCGGCTCATAAAGGAAGGTAGAGAAGGTTGCTAAAATCATTCACTTAAGAGAAATGCATACTCAACAAGGAATATAAAAAACACGAAACACGGTCCGTGAACACGAGTTCGAAACAAGTCCTCCCCCATCGTCTCTATTTTTCGGAAGACTAGTTCCGCTGGAAGCGAGAAGTACCACCTGACCAGTTATTGCGACGATCTGACACAAGTCAACTCACACATAGTTACACAACCCACATAGACCAACACATTTTAAATACATGCCTCATCATAATCCATTTTTTACTTCATTATGCATTATATATGTCCACATTATCAACATGCTCATAATTCCACATATATAAGCAATATTCCACAACGAACATCATTATCACACAATCATGCTTTCAATGGCCTAGTTCATCGTCTAAGTTGTCAAGACTCAACTCATACATATACATTGCATATATATACATAGACGCACACACTCTTGTACAAAAATTAAAATAACTCATTTTTCCCCTACCTCAATCCAAGCAAGCTAATTTCAAGTGTTGCAAATGAGGTCCAAGCCAAGCTACCAATTCAAGTGTGCTTTCCAAAAGTGAGGTTGGTTGCACAATCCTCTACAATTCTATTCAACACACAAAAGTTTCAAGGAATTTACAAAGGTGTCTTTCAATTGACTTTAAATCACAAGTGGGGTTCAACCCACATGAAAGGGAGCAAAACCCTAATGATGAAAATTCTAGGGTTTCACAAACAAACGTAAATTGAGTAGAGAAATGTGAACTTACCAACAATTGATTCACAAGATGAGCTAAAAGTCACCACAAGCAAAGCCTACTTGAGGGTTGGAATCAATGCTTAAACCTTCCATAAAAATGACAATGGAAGAGAAAAATCAAGATATGGATGAAGATTTGTGAACTTGAAAACTAGGGCTCTTGAAACCCTAAGAGAGAGAAACTTATCAAATGGAGTCCAAGAACACCACTTTATGTGACCCAACACAAGAACCTCTCACCAATCAAGCATGGAGAGCATGAGAAAACATGTTTGGAGCAAGACCATGGAGAGAGAAGGGTGTGGCCAAAATCCCCCCCTTGGTGTAGAGAATGAGTGTGTGTGTGAGAAAGTGTTCTTGATGAGAGTTGATGAGAAGAAGAAGAAGAAGATGATATATATGTGTGGTTAGATATTGATATAAGGGGATAAATGATCCAAGAGTTTAGAAGAAAGATGAGATAAGTAAAATAATCCAATGGCCACTAGTGTGACAACACTAAAGGTGGTGGTGAAAGGTCCAAGCTATCCACCCCTTTATCACTTTATCACACCCTTGCCATTATGAATCCAATTTACTAATATGTCCATGTCTTCCACCCAATTACAATAATGTCACACACACATGTCATCCGACACTTAGTCAAATAAATCTCTACAAAATCCACAAACTCAATACATGTGAAAAAAATACCAATTTACCTCTTGGTTATTTATTTCACGAAAAACATTTTCAATAATTTTCATTATTTACAAAATGAAAATACAACATGCAGCTTACAAACTCAATTACAATTAAATCATTTAAGTCATGCTAAACACATAAACACATTAAGCACATAATCATATAAGTACTTAATTGTTAACAAAAATTTAAATTAGGACTTAAAAATACCGGACGTTACACATATCCTACCCAGAATAATTTAAGTTTTCTGGTATAAAAACAATGTTGCATTATACATTAAACAACGTAGCCAAAATAATATACCTATATTCAAGTAAATTAAAAAGTAAGATTTTTTTTTTAAAAAAATTAAATTAAATTATTACGCAAACTATATTTTATATTAAAGTTAATTACATTATATATTTTTAATCCATTAATTGAATGTTAACAAAAATATTGCATTGTATAATAAAAACTAGCTAAAATAATATACCTATTGTGCCTGGGCCACACCACAAAACCATAAAGCGAAGAATAGAAGAAAAACAAAAAGTGGCAGAGACACGCTACTTGGATCGCTATATGTGGCGATCCAAGTGTAAACTTGTGCTAGGTCCCACCACAAAACCTTTCCTACTCCAAACACTTCCCACACGTAGAGACACGCTATCATCCTTACCACTCGCCAAAAGCCCTCCCACTCAAGATGCTATAAGATTAACAATATTTACTGAACAAGCCTATACTCACTTTCAATTCTACTTCTAAATTATAGCTACATGGGAGGTTGTGGCACATAAATATAAAATATAAACCAGTTAAAAACAAAAACTCTCGGCATCAGGAGTGGGAGCATAAGTAGCCATTGGGGATAGCTTGTGGCGTGTTCGGTGTGTTGGAGTGGGAAGAAATTTGTGGTGGGCCCAACTCCATAATCTCCATTCTCCTCGCCACATATAGAGAATGTAGTGGCGCCTGCCACTACACAGATGTTGTCCCTGCCTTTATTTTTATATTTTTTAGATTTTAAAATAAATGAACTTATTTATACACAACTTATTTTATATAATATAACATTTTTATATTAATAAATTTGAATTTAGTTATAATTTAATTAATTTGAAATAAAATATTTAATTTATATAACTAAAGTCAGAGATAAGAAAAATATTCTCTGAATGAATTTTATTGAATAGGGAATATCTCTATTTAAAGAGGAAAATACATGCACAATATCAAATCTCATGATCTTGTCAATTACATGAAAATAGGAAACAAAATAATCTAAATTAGAAAACAAATAATTCAACAAAATAACAGCTAATTAATTCCTATAAAGCAGGGATATAACTACATAACAACTAAATAAAAACTAAATAACCGAACTTTCCACACTCCCTTCAAGCTGGAGAATATATATCTGTCATTCCCAGCTTGCCAACTAATCCTTCAAAACTTGATCTGGTAAGCCCTTTTGTGAAAATATCTGCAACTTGTTGTGTTAGCATATAGGTCATACAAATCATTCCTTCTTCAATCTTCTCCTTGATTAAATGTCTATCCACTTCAATATGTTTTGTTTTGTCATGATGAACTGGATTATGTGCAATACTTATAGTTGCCTTGTTGTCACAAAATAATTTCATGGGAAATTCACTTGTAACTTTCAGTTCCTCCATGAGTCTTTTAATCTAGATTAACTCACAAGTTCCCTGTGCTAATGCTTGAAACTCAGCTTCTACACTACTACGAGCCACCACTACTTGTTTCTTGCTCCTCCAGGTGACTAGATTTCCCCAAACCTTTGTACGGTAATCTGTTGTTGATCTTCTGTCCTCAACCAAGCCTGCCCAATCTACATCCGTGTATGCTTTTACACTCATTGACTCATTTTTTTTTCCAAAAAATAGACCTTTTCCAGGTGGTGATTTTAAGTACCTCAAGATTCTTTAGACAACTTCAAGATGTTCTGAGCTTGATGAGTGCATATACCGGCTTACTACACTAACAACAAAAACAATATCTGGTCTTGAGTGAGATCCATATATCAATCTTCCAACCAACCATTGATATCTCCCCCTGTCTGTTGAATTTCCTTTACTTTCTCCAAACTTCAAATTGGGATCAATGGGTGTTTCGGCAGGTTTACAACCAAGCATGCCGGTTTCTTTTAGAAGGTCTACAGTGTATTTCTTCTGAAATATAACTATACCTTTTTTACTTCTTGCCACTTCCATACCAAGGAAATACCTGAGTTGTCCAAGATCTTTGATCTCAAATTCTCTTCCCAAGAAACTCTTCAATCTCTCCATTTATTTGAAGTCATCTCCGGTCAAAATAATGTCATCAACATAGATGATCAAGATAGTCTTCTTCCCATTTTGTGAGTGCTTGAAGAATAAGGTGTGATATGTTTGTCCCTGGTTATATCCAATCTTTTTAACTGACTTAGTGAAACGGTCAAACCAAGCTCTTGGTGATTGTTTTAAGCCATATAAGGATTTCTTTAACTTGAAAATTTTACTATTGCCGTGAGTTCCTTCAAAACTAGGAGATAATTCCATATAGATTTCCTCATCAAGCTCTCCATTAAGAAAAGCATTATTGACATCTATCTGGTGTAGTGGCGAGTCGAGATTTGCTGCAAGAGATATCAAAACTCTAATAGTATTCATCTTTGCCACCGGAGCAAATGTTCCAGTACAGTCGACTCCAAAAGTTTGAGTGAACCCTTTAGCAACAAGGCAGACTTTGTACCTCTCTATTGTACCATCGGAATTGTACTTGATGGTAAATACCCATTTACATCCCACTGGTCTCTTCCCTTTAGGTAATTCTACCATACTCCAAGTCTCATTTTTCTTTAGTGCTCTAATCTCCTAAAGGGCAACAACCTTCCAATCTGGATATTTCAAGGCTTCTTGAATATTATTTGAAATTTCAACTTGGTCAAGTGTCTCTGTTAGAGCTCGAAAAGCTGGAGATAACTTACTGTAGGATAAATGGTTGACTAGAAAATGTTGTGTGCAAGTTCGAACACCTTTTTTGAGAGCTATTGGAACATCCAAATCATTTGGAGTAGTGGTGGTCAGAGTCTTGGTGATTTCAAGTTCATATTGGATATTCTCTTGCGGATTGGAGTCTTGACCGTGCGTTTGGGGCGAAAAAGCTTCAACTTCTTTAGGTATATTTCTCCATGAATAAACATGCAGTTCTGTTTGTTGAGGTTGACTAAAATTATGTGAATCTCCCATTGTTTCCAAGTTAGGTACTGTTATTGGCATGGAATTAGGATTTGGTGATTTAGGTAGGATTGGAACAATAGGTAGGGTAGGAGTGGAAAAATCCCAAAGTCTATCTTCATATAAAGTCTCCCCCTGAATAGTGGGCTTTGGGTAATATGGATGGTCCTCAAAGAAGTTTATGTCAAGAGAAACAAACAATTTATTTGTGATAGGACAATAACACTTGTAACCCTTTTGATTAGGAGAATACCCGATAAAGATGCATTTAATAACTCTCGGTTCTAATTTACCATGATTAGGACTATGATTGTGAAGAAAAGATGTACAACCAAAGGTTTTTAGTGGTAAGGAAGTAAACAGCCGAGTGTGAGGGTAAGATTCAAGTAAAGAGTTTAAAGGTGTTTTGTAGTTAACGATCCTAGTGGGAATCTTGTTTATCAGGTATGATGCAGTGAGGACCGTTTCACCCCAAAAATGTTTAAGAACATGAGTGGTGAACATAATGGCACGGGTAGTTTCTAAAAGATGTCTATTTTTTCTTTCTGCAATCCCATTTTTTTAGGGGGTTATCACACAAGAGCTTTGATGGAAGATTCCATTTTATTTTAAATAATTTCCAAGAATTGAACTGAAATATTCTTTGCCATTATCAGTGTGGAAAATTTGGATTTGTGCTTGAAATTGGGTTTGTATCATTTTGTTGAATTGTTTAAAAATAGGTTAGGCCTTTGACTTATCTTTTAAAAGATACATCCAACATGCTCTTGAGTGATCATCTATGAAAGTAATAAATCATCTAGTATTAGTAATATTATTGACTCTTGAAGGACCCCAAATATCACTATGAATGAGTGCAAATGGTTTAGACACCTTGTAGGGTTTACTTGGATATGGAGCACGTGTGTGTTTGGAAATTTGACATATTTCACACCGAAAAGAGTTCACATCGTTATTCTTAAATAAGGAAGGAAACAAGGTTTTTAGATAGGGGAAGCTAGGATGGCCAAGTCTATTATGTCATAACATTATTTCACTAGAAACATAAACATATTCACCACTTAAAGTCAGAGCTTGTTTATTCACGGATAGATCCTCCTCAAGATAGTATAAGCCATCACGCTCCTTAGCACTGCCAATCATCCTCCCCGAAGGTATATCCTGAAACTCACAATATAAAGGATAGAACTTAGCCACACAGTTTTGATCTTTCGTTAATTTACTAATAGACAAAAGATTACATGTTAAATTGGGAACATGAAGAACATAGTTTAGTGTCATATTAGAAATTCGAATAAAGCCTTTTCCAGAAACAGAAGATAAAGATCCATCAACAATCCATATTTTAAGGTTTCCAGGACTCGGATTATAGGTTAAAAATTGTTTGCGGCATCCTGTCATATGATCTGATGCCCCAGAATCAATTATCCAAGAATTATTGTACTCAAAATTTGCATTTAAAGTAGAGAGGTAATTACCTTTCTGTGCTATGGAACAACTTGGAGTGACATTAGGTTGAGTGGACTGAGATTGGCTAATAAAGGCATGAATTTGTTCGAGTTGCTCCTTGCTAGGGACAGATCCACTGGGCTTGGAACTTTCTTCTGAGACTGCTTGAAAACCTCATGTTGATTCCCCTGGTTTTCGTGGCTTCTAGTTTGCTGGTTTCCCATATATCTTCCAGCATGTGTCTTTGGTGTGGTAAGGACATTGGCAATGATCACACCATGCTCGGTCATTCTTCCGATTTCTACGTTGATCTCCATATTTTCCAAAGTCGTTTTTCTTGGAAACCAGGGCTGAATTTTGGGATATATTTTCAGAGGCAAGTTCTTTAGATCCTCCCATTTTCACTCTCTCTCTCTCTCTCTTTCGGCTTTCTTCTCTTCTAACCTCAACAAAGGCCTCTCTTATGTTAGGAAAGGCAAGTACCTTACCTTGAACTTCATATAAGTCTTTGTTTAAACCATGCAAGAAATCAAATACCATTTCTTTCGCTTGAATATGCTTATATTTCAGTGCATTCTTTGAACTATCCCAATTATCATCATAAAATAAATCCAACTCTTGCCATATACCAGTAAGAGTATTATAGTACTCAGTTACGGAAGAATTACCTTGCTTTTTATCCTTCACGGCTGATCGAATCTAAAAAATATGGGTTGTATTTTCCATGTCTGAGTACATCTCTTGAACTAGATCCCAGATTTGTTTGGCAATTTTTTAGAATAGAAAGGTTATTCCAGTTTTTGGTTCCATAGAATTAATGAGCCATGCCATAACCATAGAATATTCGGACTCCCTAGTCGAATAACAAACTTTACCTTTATTCGAAGCCTTTTTAGTGTAGTTTAGGTATCCGAATCTTCCCCTGCCTCGTATGACTAGCAAAACCAATTGAGACCATTCTAGAAAATTGGCACCATTGAGTTTATGTTGAGTGATTTGAAGAGAACGAGAATCATGTAAGGTGTGAGCAATGGGTGTAGAAGTTTGAGAGGGTTCAGATGATATTTCCGACGACCCATCTCGTGAACCTTCACGGTTAACACTGGTAGAACCGGTCATGGTTGTTTTTGCCATTAAAAACGATATACAGAGTGTTGCTCTAATACCAGAAGTCAGAGATAAGAAAAATATTCTCTTAATGAATTTTATTGAATAAGGAATACCTCTATTTAAAGAGGAAAATACATGCACAAGATCAGATCTCATGATCTTGTCAATTAAATGAAAATAGGAAACAAAATAATCTAAATTAGGAAACAAATAATTCAAAAAAAATAACGGCTAATTAATCCCTATAAAGCAGGGATATAACTAGATAACAACTAAATAAAATAAGCTAAAATAAGACAAAATAAAAACTAAATAGCTGAACTTTTCACAATAACAATTTCATTAATTTAATCTAACCTAATTTTTTTTTTTAAAAAAAAAATCTTACTTTTTTATTTTTAACTCAATTAATTTATTTTTGCAATAATATTGCGTTTCAGACAAGGGGATGTTTAATTTTATCATTATATGTGGTAAAATATTAATGTATTTTTTCCTATACAGGTTAAGGTGTAATGTATTTTGTTTTTGCATTTTTATTACTTTCCTTGTATGTAAGAAATTATTAATGTATTTTTTTGTATGTAAGAAATTATTAATGTATTTTTTTATTTGTGGCATTTAATATAATTTTTTGTAATTAAAAATTTAATAGTTATTAAATTATTTTAGATAATAAAATGGAGTGAAAGATAGAATCCCACACCATAGGACATACACTCTCCAAATAAAATGTAGAACCACATTATCACTCACTCTCCAAATTACTGACGTGACTCTCCACTGTTTAATAAAATAAATGAAGAGCCATAAAGAGTCTCTCACTCCTCATGCTCCAAAAGACTTTATTTATTTTCCATTTTGTTGACTTGGGGTAAATAAAAATTTCGAAGATTTAATGTGTTCTATACTCGAGATCCATATCAATTTGATGGGGACAACAATTAATCTTTGTGCTCGGAGGAGAGAGTCATAAATTCCCTCCCTCCACAAGGGGCAAGAAAACCTTGTTATGTTACAGAGAGCTTGATGGGTTAGGACTTTACCAATAATTTTGGTTGGAGATCCAAAGACAATTTAACAAAAAATGGAATTATGAAATTCTATACCATAACAGTGTTGTACATACAATAATTTATTCAAAATTGAAGCAGAAAAAACAAATAAGTGGAGGCAACCACCCCGGAAAAGTTTACATCACTTTGTCCATCAAGAAGGGGAATATATCATACTAAAAACAAAAAATTAGTATTTGGACAATTTCAGCAAATTTTCTATTTGAATGATAATCCTTTTACATTGAAGACTGCTTTGCATACATGGCACACTAATCACCCACACTAAGAGCTAAGAGCTTACATATTTGTTCCTCCGTTACAAACTTGCACTACATACCTAGATATGAATTTCTGAGGCTAACAATGGGAAATATACATACATATATGTATATATAGAGAGACACTACAATGTAAAAATACATGAAAAAAGAGAAAAGGTAAGGGAAGAGAACAAGGGAAGGGATGACTGCCTGAAAGTAGAACCTGTTTAAGCTCTTCATCAGACCCCCAAGAAGCCACTATATTGCAGGGATAAAAGCCAAAAACCTAGAAGCTAATAAACAACATAAGAGAACTTCTGACAAGTTGCAGCAGTGTCAAAGACGCAAAAATTTCACACCTTGAAACAGAAGTCTTTAATGACATGATCGCTCATCCATTTGACTGCTTTCATGTTCTCAAGACTCATCTTCAGCGAAATGCAGGGTCTCTGTTGATATCTAAAGAATAATTCAATCTCTAAGCATGTTACCGCTTTTGCTTCTGAGAAACAAAGCGAATTCCGTGCTTCCCAAGTTCCAAGTTTTTTGCCCTTCCATCATCTAGAGCAACAGACACAATTGATTTGCCCACGATGATATCAGTCACCGCTCCCTTGTGCCTGGTAGGAGAGAAATTGAACAGTCAGCCCATAATGCATAAAACTTCCTCTAAAGAAGATCAAAATCATCAGTTGGAACATTTTGCCACATTTTTTATAATTATTCCAACAAAGCTATTCGCAAATACTAAATTTTCCAAAGTACAGAAAGCATTTTAGGTAAAAACTTAACACAAAGGACAACTTCTTTGCCTTTTTTTTCCCTTTTTGGTCGAGGACAATATATAACGGAGAAACTTGAAAAGAAAATGGTTTACCGTCTTCCCGAACCTTTGGTTTTCCTATATTTTTTCTTTTCTATTGATACGAAAGAAAACTCACCACGAATTGTCAGAAGGCTGATGAATTTCCACTCTCTTTCCAATTGCATCTTTCCCCAATTTCTGCAGTATCCAGTTAGCATCCATGATCTCATCATCCATTATAGTGCCTTCATACCCTTGTGCGGCATCCTCATATTCCTTCTCTGATGTTTTATCCATGAAGGGCGATGATCTCTTTCTTTTAGATCTCTGGCCCTTAACAGAACTTTTCTCATCCTCGCCATGAGGAGCCCAGGAACTTTGACTTTCAGAATGAGGATTCTTGAATTTAAGCTTCAGCAAAGGCTTGGAATCCTTCGGTAAAGAATGCAAGGCTGGAGGTGTGCTGCTGTTGTCATTAATGCAATCTCGAGGTACATCAAGCCTACCTTCCTTATACCTCCTTAGATATGCCTCGTCACCCCGCACTGCAGGAACTTCAGTTTCAGTCACTACTGAAGCTGTGCTTCTTTCCATTCGTCGTTTTCCCAATAAAACACGTGGTTTTACCAGTGAAACAGCTTCATCTCCATCAGCCACATTCCCTTCCCCAAATTTAGGTTTCATGTCAGATATTTCTGAATTAATGTTTCTGATCTTTATCAAGTTGCCTTCCCTTCCAAACTTCAAGCCTTTTAAATCATCAGAGGAACCAACAATATTTCCTGCAGGTGAAACAAAACAAAAAATAAACGCTTACACTAATAGTAGTCACATAAGCAAGTATTCAATTTATAGAGGCCATAACATGAATGCATGATGATTTAAGCAAAAAAAAATTCATGCAATACCTTTACCATTGGCAATTTTTGCCGTTCCACCATGTCTTTCTAACATACGCCTGTCACTCGCTTGTTGTTGGCCAATATCTTCACTGCCTGTTGATTTGCAAACAGTAAAAGAACAACATAAGGTACACCACATTAAATAAACCATTGAACCCAAGGATCCAATTAGCATGACTTGATGCAATGGTAAAAGCCCATGATTGTAAGTGGAAGGGCATAGGCATGTGATCGAGTCTCATTGAGAGCAGTCATTTACATGAAATTGAAAGAAATCAAGTCTAAATCTTGTTTCCCATCCAAGCACCAGGTACCAGTAGACAAAACCACCGTACCAAAAGAAGGAAATGAAAGAGTAAATCTTGTTTCCCATCCAAGGACCAGGTACCAGTAGACAGTACCACCGTACCAAAAAAGGTAAGGAACTTCCTTTTGGAAGTTTCTGTAATAGAAGAAACTTAATCCTTGCAAAAGAAAAACTATACTCACGCTAATAAAAAATTGGACACTAAGAAGATAAGCTATATGTAGAAAATAAACAATAGCAAAATTTAATAGAAGTTTACATCAATTAAGTGTTATGAGAAAAAATCCGTCTCATATATAATACCACTAAAAGGTACATGTTATCAGGTTATCACTTAGGACTTTAGATCGTTCATAGAAGCCAAGATTAGGGATGGCAAAAATATCCCCTGGCGGGGAACTGCCCCGCCCCGCCCCGAATTAGCGTGTTTGGGGGGTCGTTTAAATAAATGGGGCGGGTATTGGGGGGAAATAAAAACCCCGGTCGGGTTGGGGGCAAGTAGGGGGACCCCGCCCGCCCTGCCCCGCCCCGCCCCGCCCCGGTTAGTAATTTACTAAAATATCCTTATATATATTAAATTACAAAAGTAACCTTAGATATAAATACACACTTGGAAATCCTAAAATCACTCCCACTCTCACAACGCTGCGCAGTTCGCCCCTCGGTCCAAGACTCGCATGAGAGAGAGAGAGAGAGCGGATCTGGTCGCTTGCTACTCGCTCAGTTCGCCCCTCTCTCTTAATGTCCACCGGGGTTTGAAAACCCATAGTGTTATGTGTTGTTACGAGTATAACTATCATTTTAGGTTTAGCTTTTGTGGAAGATATAGTTTTCTCTGTGAGTAATTATGTCAAACACATGGTGGTCACCGGGCCAGGAGCAGGTATGGGGCGGAGAGCCAAAAATTTAACCAGGGGCGGGACATGTTTAGGGAGCTAAAATTTTACCGGGTTCAGGGATGGGGGAGGCGGTCCCCTCCCCACCCCGCCCCATTGACATCCCTAGCCAAGATTGACAAAAATATCTCAAGTGAACTCAACTGATAAGATCTTTGGCTTCATTGCACATGCACTATTCCCGAAAATATGATAGCTGAAGAATTTGTATTTGTATATGGGAATTTCGTTTCCAGGCAGAAAACTACATGAATTATAGTTCATTCATGAGAATCGCGATGTCCATGTGAAGAACTCACTCAAAACGTTTCATCGTTCTCGTTTGTAACAATACGAGTAGAAGTGCCCATGTGACTATGCATTTACAACGTGATCTAGACGCTAATTCATATTATAACACCTAGGCTTGCCTCTCTGAAACATGATACGTGCATTCAAGTCAAAAGGACATTAAAATAATGTTGGTTTCAAATCTTGCCACTTTATTCTACCTTAACAGGAGCAAAGTGCAAGACCATATAATTAATTGTGGTGAAAGCAAAAAACAAAAGTGGACCAGGATTAAAATAGATTAGGCACATTTTTACCAGGACCCTCCATATTTTGATCATCCAACATCATGATTCAAGGGGAGCTTCCAGCATGACAATGCTCCTACTATTTGTGCCTCACAAAGTTACTAGGAATCTTGGATACTCCACCCACCGAGGAAGCAGCAGTAGTCGTAATGAATGTGTCTGACACAATACACACTGGAACCGTTTTGGACCAGAAAGCATGCAATTAGGTAAGGTAGGGCAAGAAGAAGAAGAATATGTCGTACACTTTTTGGGTATGTCTATTCCACTAGGTTTAGAGTTTCTGCACTAGGCTCTTCCAACTAGTTATCCTCTCTCTTTCTCCCTCTATCATAAAAACCCTCAAATAGCTATTATACACCAATGCTACCAATTTCACAAGTTGATACAACAACCCAACAACTTCACATATCACCCCAACTGCTCCAGCCAATACAGTTTTCTTCTCCTAAAGTTTTAAACCTTTTCTCTCATGCAGACCGTCCGATATCCACACTAGTCAGCTCTTTTCTTTCTTTTTCTCTCTTTGAATTCCTTCATTTCAATAGTGAGGCTTATTAGGCAGTAGTCAAAATTCATTCACCGTAATGTATATACAATATCACAAAGTAATAACTTTTGTATATATACTAGTACTTATGATATATTATTATTTATTGTCGTATTCCTTCTGTCCACTACTCTATTTTTTTTTCTTGGATTTGTACTATTAGTGTGTTTGTATAGTGTTGCAACTTCTCTTGACAACCGTATCTGTGTTTCATAGGGTTGTCTATCTCACATACTTTCTATTTTCACCCTTCCGAACATCTCATCCAATTCAAATCCGCAGGCCAGTATTTTGTTAAATAGGATTATAGGAAAATTGAATCAGTTTCCTAAGCCACGGGATGGAAAATTCAGCTGTTCCTTATTCCACTTTAGAAAATAGAATATTTGTAACTAGCAAACTACTTAATAAAAATCATCTTTACCTTTCAAAAAAAAAAAAAAAACTATTTAAAGTGCCATGTGCAAGTTCAACATGAAAACGCTAACGCTGACAGTTCAATGCAAAGTCAAAACTTCTTAAATTCCAATCCTCTATTGGAGCAAAAGCTCAGTCTAAAAATTTTCACAATCACAATATTGGCTGCAGACTGGGGAACTAGAATTACGGCATCAGTTCCAAATATCATATGGGAATTGGAAAACACATACAAGACAACACTACAAACACCGCTTCAAAAAATCTAACGAGACCGGGGAGAAAATTAAAATATTAGAATAAAATTCTGAAGGAAACAGCTACTGAAACATGTGATATTGTCTAATACATTAACAAAGGCATTTTCAAATGAGAGTGCTACAATCTTAGATGGAAAATAACTATTATAAACCAAAACATTCACTAATTGCGAATGCCATCAATGTCATAATCATTATCTCATCATCTCCTATATTCTACCCTTTTCCACATTACTCTTATATGTTACAATAAAATTGTTTGTTTCTAAACGTGTATTCAACGGAAGCTCTGACCTTAGATATAGCAGAATCGAAGGATAAGATTCATGTAGCCAACCTCAAACAATTGGGAAAAGGCATTCTTGAGTTTTGGTAAATAACATAAATGACACTAATTGGAACAAAAAGAAAAGTGGCAGTTCATATTGAGGTTACTGGGAGAAGAGGAAGACTAAAAATAACGTGGGTAGAGTGAGTAAAAAAAGATATGATAGCACATGAAATGACTAAGACTGGAATAGAGCAGAATGGGCAAGTGAAAATATATGTAGCCGACCCCAAGGAATTGGGAAAAAGCCTTGGTTAATGTTATTCTTGTCCACAGGAGTTAGAATTTTCATTATTTTTTTCATAAGTACATGGGAGTTAGAAATTATTTGATAATAATAAACTGATAGTGTCTTTAATCTAAATGACAGAGCATTAAGCCCCAGTCCATCAAAGTACCTTAATGCTATATAAATTAAGGACTTGTGGACTTGGGCTTGAAACCCAAAGACAACCCAGTAATTATATAAAAAGAGATGTGGGACAATCATATTGGCAAGTATCATGTCAAGTTAATTGGTGTTGCTGCTTCTATTAATTATAGTAACAGGTATACGAAGCCAAAAACTTATCTCGATATCAGCTAATGCAGCTCAGTGTTGGATAATACTGCAAACCATATTGACAGATGGAAAAAAACACACAGCGCATAAACTATTCCATTTGGAAATTAGTTTTGACCTGGATACTATCAGCTAACAGTTTCTCTTTTCCTTCCCTTTGTTCTTATCTCCACTAAGAATAGCTTATCTTTTCATTTTTTATTTTTTTTTTGTAAGTAAGAATTATATAAAAAGGCACTCAAAAAGGAAGTGTCCCCCTAGACAAAACGGGTTCTAAGAACCAAGCGAACCCAAGAAATCAATCTTTTCATATAGATGTACAAAATCTACCCTCCGCCCAATAAAAAAGAGAAGAAATATTGAAGTCTTTGATGGAACCAATCGGGGTCTCCCTCCCCTCAAAACAGCGCCTATTACTTCATATTTATATTTTCGCTTCTATCAATGTTGTCACTATATATATATATATATATATATATATAAGCAAATAAATGGAGAACAACAAAACTTGCACTTTCTACAAGGATTATCTGTGCTCTTACATGGCAAAGTCAGCTCACCACTTCTAAACTATTTTACTATCAAAATAAAGAATCATATCAAGAAAACAGTGACGTACCATTAGAAGTCGTCATGTCTTGCTCTCTTTGATAGCTTGAAGCATCAGACCCGGGAGAATTAGTCACATTTCTATTTCGCCCACCTAAGTGTATGACTAACTTGGGCCCCTTTGAAATCATCGACTTGATAGCATTTTTTTCAATGTCTTCTCCACTATCCATGCCAAGGGATTTGTTACTCTTAATTTGAGCCATTCTTGATTTTCTATTATCACTACTCACTGTAATTTCATCAATGAACTTATGTTTCAGAACCCCTGCCTGATTGATAGAGCATATCCCTTCAGTCAAACTTTCAGCAGCAGAAGGAAAATGGTCATTTCTGTGCAACTGCATGTCCTCTTTCTTGTCATCAACCCCACTGTATCCAAGTGAGGGGGTACCACTATGTCTTTCAAAACTCTGACGTGCTTCCGTTTTGCTGACTAAAGATGGCTGATATCCCTTCTTCTTACCATACTTCTTATTTGTAGATTTCTTTCCATATTCCTTGGTCTTCTTTGGTGACTTATCAACTAAACCTTTAAGAGAAAACTTTAAAGAACGACCAAATTCATTCTTTACAACAATAGGGTCATTTTCTTCATCATCTGAAAAAGGTGAGATAGAAAATATTTCATCTTGTGTTGGCAATCCAGCTGCACCTCTCAAGCTTATTATCAAATCTTGGTCAGCTATGTCTCTTCTCCTCCAAAGCTCTTGAACAGCATCCTCAACATCCCTAACCTGGTCATGTATTAAATAAAATAATATCAGCAACCAGCAGCAAAGAATTCTACCCCTGAAAACACACGTGTTTTATGCACACCTGATGGCACTCTCCACGGCATGTGGCACATACATATGGAAGATTTCCGTCCACTTGAAACTGCAGATATTTTTCATCACTGCAGAAACATTTTTAAATTGCTTAAGAAATTTTAATCAAAGGTTGATTTCAAATTGTAACCAATAGATTAAGCTCCACACGGGATTACTACTTTAAACAAGATATAGTAAACAAAAAGTTACAGAGGCAGCTAAGGCTGCACAAAGGAACCGGTGGAACCGAGAACCGGACTGGACCGAACCGGAACCGCCGGTTCGGTTCCAAACTGCTTCGGTTCCGGTTCCTAATGTCAAAGAACCGAAATTTTCGGTTCGGTTCCGGTTCTTGCCTCTTTGGAACCGAACCGGTTTTTGTTATAATATATATATATATATACTATATATATAGTGTTATGTTTTTTTCTAAACCTAAATACTTTTCACACCACTCTTCCTGAATCATGCCCTAGCTCTACCTCTCTCTCTCTCTCACGGTTTTCCCCTCTCTCTCACGGTTCATTCCCTAGCTAAGCTTCCATTCGTCGCCTCTTGGAGTTAGATCGCGCTTTCATCTCAGATCGGCGACTCGTTTCGGTATCTCTCTCTCTCTCTCTGAGTTTCAAATCAACTATGGCCTCGTCGGATTCATCATCTTCTTCAGTCAATTTAATAAACCAAAAAATTCTTGTTGGAATTAAATTTTGGGATTTTGATGAATTTAATCTTATTATTTTGAATATTTTGTTATAGATTTCATATTTTGGGATTTTTGTTATAGTCCAAAATTAGGTTGTCAAGTGTTCGGCAATTTTTTTCTATATCATTAACTACTGGTAAACGAAAGAACTAATAGCAATTTTTTTTGTTATAGATTTCATATTTTGGGAAAATTCAAAGAACTATTGGTAAACGAAAAAACTACTAGCAATTTTTTTTGATATTTAGTATTTTTTATTTTTTTGAAATGGGATAGTAGGAACTGGAGGTTCGGTTCCGGTTCCTATTTTTAAGGAACAAAAAAAACCGGTACCGTGTGCAGCCCTAGAGGCGGCAGATGCTGAAACTAATATGAAAGGAAGAAAGAGGAAAGTAACTCGAATAAAAATGAACAGATGCAAACAAAAAGCTTAAAGCAGCAAAACCTGCTCTTATTGGTGAGGAACCTGATTCAGTTATTGGGATGCGGTTAATTGATTTCTCATGGTTTCATAGAAGAAAATAACTACATCACGGTAGCTCCTTCCAGAGGCTCAACAACTAATTTAAAAACTACATAATTAACCTTGTTTCAAACTTCCAAAAAAGAAAAAGAAAAAATTGACCTCATGTATAAAGACGAACAAAGGCCAAATTTGTTAGGTATCCAGTAAGTGTTCTAAAATGGAAAACATGATGTTGGAAGTATGTCCAACTCATTTTCTAGTTGGGCAAATAAGGTTTCTTCGCTTCAGACTTGGGAGCAAGCACGAATCAACTTCAGAACCTCGAGTGAATATCTAATATGTGGAGTGCAACTCGTCATATATACTTAATGTTCCACTCACATCCAATGAATAATTTTAAATATATCTTAACAGGAGAGGTAATTTTAGAAATTCCTCATGTTCCAATATTCAACTTTATGATAAATCATTAGGTTCAGCATTTCTGAAGAATAGATGAGGAAAGATTAGGATCTACCATTGTCACCACCAGCAAAGGTGCACATTTGGACCGGTCAACCTGTGAACCCTACCAAATTCGGCGGAAATGATCTGGTTTACTTTCAGGTAAATACTGATTCAATAAATTGAATAGCTGACCAAGGGTCAGTTAAATCCTGGTTATACAATCAGTTCATGAGAAGCTCTATAAGACTCGACCGAGTCATGGCATATCGGACAAGTTGCATCAGATTCCGGTTAGAGTCTAAACTATATTGCACTGTTATATGACGCGACTATATTTGCATGACTCAACCATTATGCTGAGAAGACTACACTACTGTGACGGGCCATAACAGCCTATAGCATTGGTATGGCTGGAATTCCTTTCCTTCACATTATTTCTTTCCTTCTAGCCACCAGACAGTCCCTCTGAAACAAGGTTTAAAGGAAGGTCTAGCCTCCAACACTCAAAATTCACTTAGCATAAATCTAGTTGACGCACTCCAACACTTCAATTGATTGGTAAGTTTTTCACTTTCTCGAAGCACTCTTTCTTTCACTTAGATCTAACATTCGAATAGTATCTGATCAGTACCTTTTTTACATGCAAGAATATTTAAAACTGTTATAATTGATTTTGAAATTGGGATATCTTGTTCTTATGTCCTAAATCTACTGTGTGAGTTAACTTACCAGTAAATATGTTTATTAACATACATGAGAAGCTTGAGTGTGTCAATGTATTTAGAATTGTTTCTCCAATACCTTTTTTTCTCCATGTTTATGAGTCGTATTTTTCGTACTATTACTCCTAATCACCCATTATACATTCAACAAGATCCACTAACCATTTGAAGTGGCAATACTTGACACAATACACTAATACAACTCAAAGATGACAGGGAGTGAGTTTAGGTTTGGCTTCAATGTATTTGGGTCATGATCGTATCAGTGCCAATTGGCACACGTGGCATGTATATGTTTGACCCGCCAATACGTTTATAACCTCATTAGACCCATTAAACTAAACATCTTGTGTAACGTCTTGGAAGTGACCCGTTTAACTATATGTGTTGTGTTTGTGTTAATTAAGTGTCTTGCCTTGTCGTGTCAGGTCTTTATCCATTTATTAGACAGGTAAGCCTGTCATGTCGTCTTATGTGTTTAATGACCGTGTGATGTACGAGTTCATGAGCACCCTTCAATAGCTAAACTTTGCAGAACTGAGTGTTGAAAATTCAAAAGCACCAAGGTTGAGAGGGTGGATGGTAGAAATGTAGAAGAAACAGGAGAAAATAAATAGAATAAGAACAGCCTATAGGAATCCCACCAACAAGTCTAGTCATCACTCCTAGAGAGTACTCATACCTTCATATTTTATGAATTATTCACCAAGAGAGTTCAAAAGATATTTTTATTCAAGAGATTTTCATCCCTTGTAAGATTTCTACTCATGCCTCTTAGACTTACATGGAGCTTAACTCATTGACTTTTGAACTTCCTTCATCTTGATTATTAAGACTCGCAAATATTCCAATTCCTAATATAAAAGCAATATTAACATCCTTAATTGCATCCTAATGCCCACCAAACTAATAAATGATGGAACTTGACCAAAACCCCTAAATTTTCAGATCTCCAAAGTGATGCAGAACACAATAACAGAAATAGAAGAGAGGGAGAAAGAGGAGAGACAAAGTTTGGGGTGAGAAAGCAAGAAGAAGAAGAAGAGAGAGAAAGAACAAGAAGAGAAAGAAACGATATAATCAATATTCTTCAAAACTAATAACCAATATAATTGAAATCACAAATAAATACTAAAATAAAAATACTAAAATAACCCCAAAATAATAAAAAATTACTAAAGTCTAAAATATCCCTAATAATATATCTTTGCGTCTACGCCTGACATAAGTGGGAAACACGTCACGATCTCCATCAATTCTCCCCGGTTGAAAAGAACTCTGCTTCGGAGAGGAATGGTGAAGATACTGCTCAAGAAGATCAAGATCAAGACGACGCAAAACATCCTCTGAAATCCATGCAAAATCTAAAGCTGGACGATCCCGCCATCGAACAAGGAAGCGACACAAATCACCATGTGGCAAAGAAGTTGTCTAAGAATCAAGGATCTCGATAATCCGATTAGTAGACAATGGTTGACCTGTGGGAAGAGAAGGCATTGGTGTGCTGATGATGAAAAAAATCCACCTGTAGGCAAAGTAGCAGAAGAAGGAGGCTCAAAGGTACCTCGATAAGGTGACAAATCCTCCACATTAAAGATTGAACTACTATGCATATCTGGTGGTAAGTCGAGTACATAAGCATTAGGCCCCATCTTATGAATAATACGATAAGGTCCAAAAGATTGGGCATGTAATTTCTTAAAAGAGTTCTTTGGATAATGCTTTCAGCGTACACGAGAATTGATGCATAACACAATAACAGAAATAGAAGAGAGGGAGAAAGGAGAGAAACAAAGTTTGGGGTGAGAAAACAAGAAGAAGAAGAGAGAGAAATAAAGAACAAGAATAAGAGAAAGAAACGATATAATCAATATTCTTCAAAACTAACGATGTCTTGTTACATCAAAGCCTTTTATAGGCAACACAAACCCTAAGTAAAACTAATAACCAATATAATTGAAATCACAAATAAATACTAAAAGTAAAAATACTAAAATAACCCCAAAATAATAAAATACTACTTAAATCTAAAATATCCCTAATAATATATATTTGCGTCTACGTCTGACATAAGTGCGAAACACATCACGATCTCCATCACAAAGTGGTCCCGAATCATCTAACCTACACCAAATAAAGACACGAGTCTTATTATCACCCTTTCTTCACCTTGTATACACAAATTGAAGTCATTGATCTCCATCATTGTGTCATGTTTGTGTCAAGGTTTTTTCACCCCTAAAGACCATTAAGAGCCCATATGGCATGATTAAGGAATTAAAGTTGCATCATCACTAGACTTTAGGCCATTTACAATAAACAATTAAGTAAGTAAAGACTGCGACGTCCAATACTAGTACCATTCATTATACCCCACTTCTCCGTCACATTTTTACTCCATTCGCAACTTGAAACACTTGCCTTAACACAATAGTCTAAAGTAACAGCTTTGCACCCACAAGAGACTACCTTATCACTGTCAGTCCCACCCCGCAGTCCTTCCCCTCCGAAGGGGAAACACGGGATCCCATTTTATAGTTAGGGCGAACAAACCAAAAAAAATAAAAATAAAAAGAAAGTCCATACTAAAGTAACCATTTCGCCAAACAAAAGTTAGAGATTTGAAAGACTACTTTATACAAACTAAACCTTTAAAAACATGCACGTGAACCAAAAGAAGATATGTCACAAGCACAACCACTGTTATCAAAAAATAAAAATAAAAAGAGATATGGCACAGCTAATCTGTGTGCTTGTATCTAATATCATTGGACAAAAGTAAACCTGATGCCATCACACTGGCAGTGCACCCAACGCTGACACACATCGCAGCATACCATAGGTGTTGATTCAGAGTCTCTATAGACCTACATCAATGAAGCCAAACAAGTAGTCAATATATTCTGTGCAAACAACAAAAAGCAAGTATGACAAAATTCACATGGTAAAATATCAACTTCAATTCATCTGAAAAACCACTAAAATGCAGGGTCAACAAAATCAACTCACACAAATCAACCAAAACCCATAAACGCTTACAATCAGGCTACTATTTACACCAGAAAATTTATGATTTTAACAGTGCAGTATAATGGATGTCCTCAATAGATAAGAGTACGAAAGCTAGAGAGTTGTGATCATCAATCTACGAAATTGTACCTTCAAACAAACAGGACAGTAATTTCCCTTCACAAACAATCTTCCACAAGCATCACAGCAAGTATACCCTAGAAACCACCTGCAAATTACAGCAATTGTTAATGAATTCCTTTCTGCTGAATGAAATGTATCATTTTCAGAAAAACAAATCTCACAAGATGTCTGTCTCCCATCTTTTTTTCTATTAATCACAACTACTGTAATATTGAATGAAAATTGATTTCATTATATACTTGAAGGACCTCAAAGTCGACCACACTCCATTTAGTATACCACCCAAGTGAGAAACAAATATGCACTAAATTGGGGGTGATTAAAGATGTTTTTATATCTAGTTTGTTTAGTTGGGTGGAAGGGCAAAATTGTAAATCTTTAGATGAGAAGATAGAGATTTTGGGTTCTCTTGGCCCGTAGAATTTCATGTTAAGGGGTTGCCCCCCCATTTTGGGTGTTTTTTTGTTTATAAAATACTTACTTAACAAAAAAAATAAAATTAATAAAACCATCTTTCCAAACTCAGAAATGTGAGTTTAGTAAACAGAAAAAACATTGGAACGCAGGTCCTTGTTAAGTAAAGCTCCTTGTGCATGAAATAGGAGGTTGTAAGAATTTAAGCAGTTACAAAGTTCAAAAGATTTGGATTATAAAAAATTATGACATACCTTGAGAAAAAAGGATGCCAAAAATGAGATGCAAAACTTAAAACTGAAACCAAAACTGTCATACTCGGCCTATTCCAGTGACAGTTCGTGTTCAAGAAACAGGAAGGTGATACCATTATAAGTTAAACCCTAGGGGGTGAACCAATCGTATAGGATTAAATCTCTGTTTCTTACATTAGCAAAAAGTGCACTTGGCAAAGCTCAGTAGTTCCACATAATGATTCAAGCTCCCCTTAAAAGTTAAAGCCCGACAAAAACAAAAAAAAAAAAAAAAAAAAAAAAGAGGCAAAGTTCTCTCTGAAAGGAGCAGTAAGTTGCTATGCCCAAGGAGGGATTGCCTCAAAAGAACAAATACTTCAGCCACCAAGCCAAATACATATAGGCTATGTTACAAAGACTTGAACAAATGAGTTCGAGAAAATCCAATTGCACAAACTTAACAAGCACATCAATAATTATTTTCTTTATAAGTAACAACTCAATTAATGATTCAACTTTATAATACAATTGTTTCCACCTACGCATCCTATTTTCAGTAACACTTGAATGCTTTGAATTTCAAGTACACTTTTTAAAATTAGACTTGGTCTTCGTTTGAATCAACTGATACAAGCAAAAGGCTCAGAAGGAATAGAAGGATAGTCTCTCATCAACAATTCTAAATTGAACTTAATCTAAACTGTGTCACTTTATCTCCTGTGCTTGAGTCAAGCTCATATACTTCAATCTGACTTCAAACACTCATTCGAAATAAAAAACAAGAAGTACCACTCAAAATTGTTTTAAAATGCAAGTACTCAATAGATCTATCTAGGGGACAATTCGCTGGGAAATTAGGCTTCTATACAACCATTTTACTTCCAATGGATCACAATAGTAGTTCCAAAATAGCCATAAGATCTTGCACAAACAAGTAGTCAAGTATGACACTGAGAACAACAATTAGCCATTTTTATAATACAAAAAGGATATAATTTCCATATGTTGATTTTAGAAGATGCTGAGATGGATTCTACATTACCGTTACCTCAACCAACTATACCCGAGGTGATAGGTTAGCACAAAGCCCTATAACATTTCATACTAGATGTGTAGATGTTGAACCCTTTACCCAAGTGCCACAAGTAGCATGAAGCACAACAACCAGAGACATAACTTGTCTCATTCATGAAACAAAAGTAGATGTGTACTTGAACAAAACGAATCCAAGCATCATCCCACAAAGAAAGCTACACACTAATTAAGCAGATTTATGTAATAATATATTCATTTTCCTTAGCTATATATTGAATAAATAATTCATAATTCTATCAATCAACCAAGCAGTCACCCAGTTGTACTTCCTCGCCCTCCAAAGTATAAGGTCGAGGGTTCAAGTCCCTAAAGGGGCCTGTGGGTTTGTAAGTTTTTGCCACGATAAAATTTAAAAATACACACACACACACACACATATATATATATAATATTGATAAAAAAAAAAAAAAGTTTGCACTTCCTCTATCTTAAATTATTAGAGCTGGTCAAAATTGTGTTCTTTGAACCACCAAAGTTTCACAAAATAGATGTTTCCTGCAACCAACTTCTGTACTGATCAGTTTTTTTTTTCTTTTTTTTTTTTATAAGTAAGAAGTATATAAAAAGGCATTCAATAGAGGAGTGCATTCCTCAGAACAAAAGAAGCCAACCTAAGGGCCAAGTGATCCCCAAAAACCATTCTTTTTCTGTATAGATTTACAATATCTACTCTCCACCCAGTAAAAAAGAGAAGAAATAAAGATATCCTTAATGGAGCCTAACGAGGACTCGATCCCCTCGAAACAACACCTATTGCGTTCCAACGAAATGCTCCACCAAAGGCAAAGCGGAGCAGTCCTCCAAAAAGAGCAGGCGTGGGATCCCACAAAACAACCGCTCCAAGCCACAAAACTTCTATACTGATTGCTAGAAGCTCAAAATCAAGAAACGGCTGTCTAGAGGGGGGTTATCAACTAAAAAAAATCAAATAAACCCAACAATTTAACTGAAATCAATCAAAATTCCCTTTTCAAATAATATTCATATACATGGCACCATTTCATGAAGCCTACCAAAGAAGGATCATGAAGTATACCAAAGAAGGATCCACATCTAAGAATGGTGCTGAGAAGTTAAAAATTTTAATTTTATACATCTTACCAGGAATATTTAACACTTTAGGGAGCTTCACCATCATTCGCAAAAAAACTATCTATCCAAAAATCAATCAATCAGGTAAAACCTATATATTCAATGTAGAAGATTTAAACCAATACCTTGTGCTTAAACCGTTTCCTGATACAGTAGATCCACAGCTGTGGCACTTGGTATGTTTAGGGCACAGGTAAGGTCCACTGCTGACATTCTGCGTCATTTAATAATATGCCAAGTAAGCTATCTTAATTACGAGAACCCAAGAATAGCCAAATAGAGAAATACAACTCACCTTGTGTGGTGGCTGCTGGCAGTAACAGTGGTATGCACCATCACACCTTCTGCAGAACGTAAATTTGTTTGGATCTCCAGTTCTTCGGCAGACCTGGAGTAAACAGAAAAGTAGCATGATAAGAGCTGCATGAGAGAGAGAGAGAGAGAGAGAACTACAAACTCAGGCACAAGCACCAAATAGACAAGTAATAACAAATGGAGTCATTCGTCATATAACAGACAAAATTAGAAGTGTTCAGGCGAAAACAAGAAAGGCAAAAAACCAGAAAAAAGATACAGTTCAAGGGACCACAATAATAAATAAATACCACAGAAATTATCAACCACTCAACCAGTGATTCAGTCTTATGTCCTTGCAGGGTTGCAGCTCTGCACCTAAAATAAACCAATGCCATTGAATTACGCGGCATCCAACAGAAAAGAACCCAAGGCAACAGAAACAGATTAGGGCATCATTATTAGTATAACTTTGATCCAAGCGAAGGGTTGAAATTTACCAAGAACAATCAACAGAATTTCTCCCAGAGCATAAACTTTAAGCAAGACAATATCTGGGACTAGGTTTTGTCTCCACTTTTCACTGCCATTACCTCATGTAGTCAGGATATACTTTGGGTAATGCCCATATAGTCAAGAATAACTTGATCACGTTCACTTGTTCAATAAGAGCAACTCAATAGTTGCTCCTATGCATGCACCCAACTTTAGAAGCATTTATCTCCAAAACAGATACAAAGAGAAAAATGACATCTCCATTAGGATTAGGGGTGGCAATTCATGTCCATGGGTCGTATTCGTGTCGGGTTGAGACACTGCATTCTATTAAATGGGTCGACCCGAAAACGACACGATTAATATACATGTAAAATATGTTATTTAAACAGGTAACCCGACAGAACCCGTGAAACCCATTTAATAATTGGGTCGTGTTGGGCTGTACACGACACACGAATGCTTTAACATGTTTATCAGAAATATTAAATTGAATTTGGCACGACCCAACACGAAACGAATTATTTAACTTGTTTATCAGCAAAATTAAATCAAATTTGACACACAACCCAATTACAACTTTTTTATATATTTCAACCCATGACCAGTTAGAGAATAGAAAAAAATAATTATAAATGTAAATATATATATATAATCGGGTCAAACAAGTTGTTCGGGTTACTTGAGTTTGACCTAAATACGACACTAATGTTTTCGTGTCGTGTTTAGGTCGACATTTTACCACTTGAACCCATTTATGTCGAACTATAACCCTTTAATTCACGTAGTGTCCGTGTCGTGTCTCATTTTGTCAGCTCTAATCAGGATGCTGAAACCAAAAAGAATTGTAATGTTGATAACTTAAAGCTTTGACTGCTTCCAGTGTAGCTGATATTGGGATATACATAGATACCCAAGTAGTCACACCTTCCACTGTATAAACCACCACTACTCTTTTGAGAGCGGAGATTTCAAATGATTCATATCCTTAAGCATACACAAAATTTTGGAGATACATTTGAAAATATAATTCCAAAAGTTTTTCAATCACCGACTCAAACCCATTGTTGACTCCTATTCGCTTCATCGAGACACATACTACCCTGAACAAGTGGCATACATTATGTCTTTTCAAAATGTAAATACTAGATAAAAGTCATTGACTTATCATATTGGCTTCCAATATGATGTCAAGGGCTTTATCTCACAACCATAAGGGCGAGGTTACCCAAGCCCCTTTTTACAGGTCATGGTTTGTGTTACGAAAGGGAGTCCGGGGCTAGCACCATTTCAAAGTCTTGATCACTGTTTTCTGCAGCACAAGCCTCTTGTGGACATAATCCACATACTAAACTGAACAAGTGGCATAGAGGAATAAAGATGATGAAAAACACTATGTCTTTTCAAATTGTAAATACTAGAAAACAGTCATTGCCTATTAAATTGGCTTCAAATATGATGTCGAGGGCTTTAGCGCTCGACCATAAGGGAGACGTTACCCAAGGGTTAGAACCCCTTTTTACAGGTCATGGTTTGTGTCACGGAAATGAGTCCAGGGCTGGCACCATTTCAAAGTCTTGATCATTGTTTTCTGGAACACAGGTATCTTGTTGACATAGATCATACCTTTGTAAAGCAGAAACAAACTGGATGATTTCTTCTTTTTTTTGATAAATAAGAAAATAGTATAAAAGGCACTCAAAAGGGGAGTGTGTCCCTTGGAATAAAAAAGGGTTCCTAAGAGCAAAGCAAACCCAAGAACTCAATCTTTTCATCTATAGATTTACAATATCTACCCCCCACCCAATAGAAAAGAGAAGAAATAAGAAAATCCTTAATAACACCCATCGGGGACTCAATCCCCTCGAAACATAACCTATTACGCTCCAACCAAATGCTCCACCAAAGACAAACTGGATGCATTTTGTCCCGAAAAAAATAGTCTTTTATGGCTATGGACTTTTCTTAATTTTACCATTTAAAGCCAGAGGAAAAAGTTAGTAGAAATCTGGCTAAACGAGGGGATGGTTGAAGGTTAACACTCATGCTGCTTTCTCTTGGAGGACTAGTCAAGCCATGGGAGATCGGGAGGTATAATTGTTAGAGAACCAGAAGAAAGCATTTTCTACTGCCTACCTGTATTGTATTCTATTTTACAATCCCAGAAAAGATTTAGGATTGTTTATAGCCACCATGAACAGAATAATCCAACTTATATGGTGGTCAAGGGAAAAAAAATAAACCCTGCAACTTATTTCAGGCAGTTTCTGGCATGCTACCATAATCCCATTGCCATTGCACACTGTACGAAGCAATAACTACTCTTTAAGCATACCATTACTTATCTAATTTCTTGACTAACATTCCCAAAGGCCCTGCTTAGTAACCGCTGCTGGTTATTTTCCCATTTTGTGAAACACATTTGGTACATACATCTGAGGAAATTTTAAAAACACAAAACATAGAACATCTTCGTTATCGCAGGAAAAATTAAAAATGAACAAAGGCCCATATGGAGAATAGGCGATTCTACATTCCACGTTAGATCTTAAAAAATCAGGAACAACTTTCTCCCTATATAAAAAACATAAGCTGCACCCATATACAAAAATAAGTGTGGACCTCTCAACGGATCAGATTCGCATTGGATCTAGTTAAATTCATATCCGATTTGTTTATAAATCGGACTGTCGGATTTGGATCAAAATCGCATTATCGGACTTTTTTGCTAATCCATATCCGACTATTCGGATTCGGATTAAAATCCGATCCACTGACAGGTCTATTGATAAGGATGACAAAACCCCCCGATCCGATCCGATCCGAATTCAATAATTTGACAGATTTTTACTAGTTAATTCACATCCGAATTTTTTCATTATCGGATATCTGATCCGATAATCCAATCCAATAATCTAATTACAAAAATCAATAAATAATTTTATATTTTTTCTTGTTTTTCTAGAATCAATAAACATCAAATTACCAATCAATACTTATAACACATGTACATGGCAAAAAAAAAAATCAAAAAGCGAAAAAAAAGTTGGGACATTATTAAGTATACTATATTTACTACTCAACATTTATATATTAAATAGAATATAAATTTAAAGTATAAATATTGAAACACTGAAATTATTCACACTTTTAATAGTAGTATAGATGATCAATCATTATTAATAAATAACAAAATAATTAACAATTAACATTTATATATAGGTATAGTACTAAATATATACACATAAAAATATCAAATCTATATTGATATATATTATATAATTTCGGATCGGATTAGCATAAATCCAAATCCAATTTTTTAAGAAATCGGACTATCAGATTCGGATCCTAATTGGGTTAACAGATTTTATTTTCAATCCTTATCCGGCTAATTGGATTGGATTCGGATCAAAATCCGATCCATTGACAACTCTAGAATAGTGTGCCTCTCTATGTCAAGTTGGTATAAGTCATTGTGACGATGACTCATCCTCCGTCTCCCTCTCCCTCTCCATTTATCAACACAAACACACACAATACATACAATGAGCAGGTTCAGAAGAATACACGTTCAGGAGCTAATAAAGATTTAGATGCAACTAGACGAACGGTAGACCGCTCCCCATATCTCTCTAAATACTCTCTAAATCACTCATCCGTTTCAGACCTTCAGCTAGAAACCATTCTTCAAGAGCCTTCAACTCTAATAAACTCTGAATCTGTTCAATCTTTCTCCACACAGCCGGTGATTTCTCAGCCACTTGATCCAGATATGGCTCCAGTCAGACATCAGCCGTTAGTTGTTTTATTCTTTGCTAGCTTTTTTGTTTCGAAGATTTTTCGTCACCATAGCTAGGGTTTCTAAAGTTGTCAGTCTCTAATTCCTAGGGTAAAATCTTGGGATTCCATAGATCCCTGTAGAGATCCCTCCTTTTTGCACAATTAATACAATGAAGGACTCAAGAACATCTATCAACAGCAAAATCGATAGTATCAGCTCCGATTCAACCAATTATAAAATCACTAATAATTTTAGAGATTGGGCAGAGAGACAAATGAGAGAGGGAGATGAGTGAAAGAGTCAGGTGGGTCTCTGTCTTCAGGAGAGATAGGAACAGTCACTTAGGTGACTATCCCAACACATTTGTTGTTGTGATCGATTCAAAATATACATATATATACATATTATAAACATCTTTTTTATAAGTACTAAAAAAAATTGTTTATCTGTTAGTGGGAAAAAAATGAAGGAAAGAATCCATTCACGATTAGTTAGTTGCTTATACTCACGCGCACGGGCACAGACACATATATGGATACCAACATAGGGAAAAAATACCCAAGAGATAGATACTGAAACATATTTTGTTCCTAAACAGTAATGATTTTCAAAACAATGGAGACAATATTTTGTTACAGCGCTTAAGATTTCATTCAAACACATACCATTCATACCATAAACAAAGTTTTGAGAGTTAAGGGGCCATAGCACCCCTTCCTCAGCCCCTTCACTCCGCTACATGGAAATTGAATAAGACCTCTAAACTTCAAACCTTCTACAGCACAATACATAGCTCTTTATGCAGGTACTTTCAATCTGGTCTTGTCATTTTCAATAGCTTAAGGAAACATCTCTACTTTACATAGGTTTTGGAAAGTCAAGACTCTAACATTGCATCACTGAAATGCTATATCCTCCATTCGGAAAATATTGCCTAATTTACAACAAAGCAAGCAGAAATCAAATCTTTGAAAGCACAATCACAGAGGGTAGGTGTAATTGAGAGCAAAAGTGTAAAGAAAAAAAATGTAATATTTAAAGAATCCATGCATCGTAGATGTACCAGTAATCTTCATCAGATATGTACAACAATGAATTTAAGCAAAAAAACTGGAAAAATATACTGTAAATGCTCCAAATATGACAGTTGTTTTTCAGTGAATATACTAGAAAAATGAGAGCTAGAACAAAGCATCAGATTCATTTTGAAAAAGGAGAATATAGCATCCCTTTCCTGTCTTACTAGTTCAGGAAATGAAGCAATAAGACATGATTCCTACCTCACAAATTCGGCAAGAGGGACAGGTCCATGAACTCCAGTGAAATAGATCTGCAATCAAGGGCTTTATCAGAATATGAAGACGTTTGTAGTCTTGACAACTTTGGAGCCACAACCATACCTCTATGTTGAGCCCAAGCTTTCAAGCAGTTCCTGTGATACTTCTTGCCACAACTTTTGCATGACAACATCTTCCTTGCTCTCTCACTCCCTTCATTTTCACCAAAAAAGCAAAGTCGACACATTACTTTCACAGTAGGCTGACCTTGCTCTTCTGCAGGAAGTTCTTTAGGAGCATCCTGTTGGCATAAGAAACTGTGAGATATGGCCAAAAATATAGCTAGATGAGAAAAATATATGCCTAAAAGTGAAAAAGTTGAGGTTCAGGACCTTCAGGTACCAGCATGAACTTAAGAGGTAACTACATGCATTTGGAGAGGTTTTGTGTCACTGCCACGGGGGCGTGCACATGAAAGTGCAAATTTTGTAAGAACAGCACATATTTCAAAGATTGGGAAAAGAAAAGAACTGAAATGAAGAAAAATCATTCAAGAGATATATCGTTTTAATAAAGAAAAAACGCATGGAATAGGAGGATAATGGGCTTCAATCTCAAAATGAAAGCTACAAAATATGTTGAATTCCTATTAAGCACCAAAAGTAAGGAATTGGAATAGCATAACATTCAATAGGGAATATTTTTTGGCGTAAAAAAATATATATATTAGTCTTTGAAACCTCATCCTCTTTGGTCCTTGCAACACACTTTCACAAAGACCAGCAATAAACAGAGAAATGATGTCAATACTGGCTACCCATTCCAATGAACTATAACTTATCATAAAAGAATACTAGCAACCATTTTAATAGAATCTTCCTAATGCTTCGTGTTGAAGAAATTAAATATCAAAGTCCTACCCTCTCCTAAAAGCTTTAAGCTTTAGTGTAGAAGATTGATAACACAGCATCAGAGCAAGCAAGGTCTTGTTCAAACATAGGAGCAGGAGAAGGTCACACAAGAAGGGGGCATGTTAAAGAATTTCAGTAAGTCCCACCTTCTCTAAAAGGTGAAGCTTTTAGCCTGGATGGTTTGTTAATAGACCTCATAACTGTCTTCAAACCTCGGACTACAAGGTCACACATGAGATGGCGTCTTGAAGAATTTGAATATCAAAGATCCACCATCTCTAAAAGCTTAAACCTAGATTTTTGTTTCACAGTTAATGTGATATCCTCCTCTACACACTTGATGCCAAATAAATTTTACAAATTTTGATAAATAATAATATATTTTCAACTAAAATAGAAATGCAAATAGTAATCACTGAGATCATAAGTCCAAAATACCGATTATCGTATCGGCGCCAAGTAAAAGGGAATTAATGCCAATGCAGAAAAATAATCAAGCTTTCTGACTTATTTTGAAAACATTTCAGACATATACCCAATCTAATGCTTGGAAACAGTTGCACTTAACCATCACTTTCACTTCGAGAAGAGTGTGGATAGGATATCCTCTGCTACCCAAAAATTGAAAGGTTTGTCAAAAAAATTAAAACAACTTTGATCACCAATTTAGAACGAATACTTATCAATCAACAATTTAAATTCAGTATTTTTTAAATTAGGTTACTATGCATGGTACCATATCAACCAATATTTTATCAATATTTCCAATACATTTGCTGATATTTTGAGATTCACATAAAATCCCAAACTCAGACATTCAAGAAATTCAAGCCCCAATACTAAACTGACTTCAAAATAATTAAAAAATCACCACCAATTTGGATTCAGTATGTATTAAATTGGATTACTATCCAAAGGTACCATATACAATTTCAATAACATTATCCTGTAATTTTATAAATAAGTTGCTTACATTTTGAGATTCACATAATTTCCCCAACTCAAAGATTCAAAGAATTCAAACCCCAAAACTGAACAAATTCCGTCAAAAACCCACCACCGATTTAGATTTAGTAGTTATTCAAATTATTTCACTACCCCTAGGTACTATATACAATATCAATAAGCATTACCTTATCATATTCTCACTACATTTTCTGATATTTTTAATATTCACATAGTTTCCCAAACTCAAAGATTCAAAAATCATCAAACCCCAAAACTAAACAAAATTCAAAATTAATCAAAAACCCACCACCAAATCACCGGACTCGAACCGGCGAGCATAATCCTCCGCCACCAGCGACACGGCCGCCGCCTTCCTCTGCATCGCGGCCCGCTTCGTCTGCGCCGAAAGCAACTCCTCCCCATCCCCTCCACCGCCTCCACTCCCTCCATCTCCCACCACCACCGCCGCCGCCGTCGCTACAACCGCCATCCCCGGCGGCGGTGCCGGCGCCACAACCTTGGGAACCGCGACCTGAACGGTGTCGCTCTCCCTAGCCTTGATCAGCCACGGGTCCTCCAAGAAGGTCTCAACCCTAGCCACCTCCTCCACGAATCCATTGCGGATACTCTCGGTCTGCAGCTTCCGAGGAAACCCTAGAAGGCAGTAGCAGATTCGCCGGCTGCAATAGAGAGAAAATAACACAACACATCGAGAGTGTCAGAGAGAGAAAGTTGTATATAGAGCGCGCGAAATTTGAAGAGATCTGAAGGTTAGAGATATAGTTATGTAGATATATAGAGATAGATATAGTGGTTCGTGTACCATGTAATTGGGCAAGCGACGTGAAATGCCATACAAGAGATTTGGGTTTTCAATTGAGTCACTCGCGTTGAGTTTAAAGCGATTTCTAATTTGTTCCCAAAATTTAAACCAAAATAAATAATTATATATATCTATATAATATATGTGTGTATATATTGAGAAATTGAAAAATGTCACGCGAGAGACTGGAGAGTTTTGCGAGGAAGAGAGGGGAGAGATTAGGAGGATAGTTATGTAACTTGTGCTTGGGCTCTGCATTATATTTTAACCATGTACGTATGTGTATATTATGTGGTGATAAAATAATGTAATGAAACTTAAATCTCATGGGATGTTTCAAGTGATATGAAGAAAAAGTGGGCAAACTAATTTCATTACCTAGGAGACTTTAAGGAGATAATTCTTTTTCATGATATATCTTGACTTGTAAATGGATGGAATTTAGATAGTATAATTATTTTATTTCATAATTAAAATTACATTAAAACATGCAATTTGATAATTCATTAGTAATTCGTATTTTTGTTGATCTTAGTTGAAGAAATCTGAATCTGAAATAAAATAGTACTCCCTTTGTCCCAAAAAGAATGTTCATGTTTACTTTTTCAAAAAAATTTAAATATTTTATTTTTTTAATTTTGTCCTTTGAAATATAGTATAGTTTTAGTTTTTAATAGAATTCATTATTTTTTGAAGTTAATGAAGATGATTAGTTGGGAAAGTATAAAATTATATTATATTAAGATTTAAAACTGGACACTTATTTTGAGACGGATAAAGTTATAAAAATAAACACTTATTTTGGAACGGATGGAGTAGTATTTATGCTGTAAATATATTATTTAGATGTAAAAAGTATTGAAATTCTTTTTATTATAATTTTTATCAATAGTAAATAAGTATATTATAAAATATGTACTCAACACTAAGGACATTTAAATGCGGTTAAAAATGTTCGGGCATACATTTTGTTACAGTGTGAATAGTTCACTTTTGATAACACCAAATCTGGTGTTCAACAAAATATATTTTTGAGGTATTGTTATTTGATGGTCACAAAATGAATTTGTTAACAAAAAAATGAGCTATTAGTAAGAATAGAATATCGTATAGTATAATTTCTTAATATGTTTTAACTTTACGAGAACACAACATTCAAGTATATATTTAACATTTGATAAGAAAAATAAATACATAAAAATATTTTGCATGCGGAATTCGAGTACAAGGAAAAAGTTCAAAATGTCATATAGTTAAGTGCACACCGTCTGGTTCAATACATTTGCTTGATAAATTTGGAATCAAACCAATATCAACGGTTCTTTAGAAAAAAAATTAAACCAAAACCACTAGTGAAAGAATCAAACCGTAAAAGATCAGTTCAATTATAAACCACGATTCTTTAATATATTTTTTTTTAATATATACATTACATAATGAACATAAGTTATGAAAAATAATCATGTTCAAAACTAAGAATAAGAATTCTACACTATTAATTTTCAAAATCAGAATTCTATCATATTACTTCAACATCAAAACAATAAGTAATAAGCATTATCAAATTCAAAAAGGAAAAAATTAAATAAGTAATGAACCGCCTTTAGAACACAATAGCGAATTTCAATATAATATTAAAAGAGTAATTGTTTAATAACAATTAAAAAAATATAGAGAAAAACCAAAATTTGTAGAAAGCACATATATCGATGGTGACTGAGGAGAAGGGTTATAGTGGCCATAAAATATAGGATTTTTCTATATATGCATGTAAGATTCATGTAAGATTTTTGTCTGGATATTGCAAAACTATGAGAGTCAACTTGTGATTTTATTTAAGACACTAATTTGTATTTATTTGGTGTTAAAAATTTGTGTGAATTTAGAATTTTATTAAATATAATTTGTTTGCATAGGTGAATTACATATTAATACATATACGCATATATCGGTTCGGTTCAGTTCAGTTCGGTCTTGAACAATCTGAAACTAGAACCGAACCAAAATAGATGGTATCATTTTTTAAAAAATCAGAACCAAACCAAACCAATTTAAAATTAAAACGAAGTACTGATTCAGTTTGGTTCAGACCGATTCTACAGTTCTATAATTTTTTGTGTACTACTACTGACACAATGTCGCAATGGAGGCTTTAATAGATGGACATTACAACGCAACTACATGGGAATAAGTTGTCTAGGATTTTTACTATTATTATAGAATGCCCTAAAAAATTTTACATTGTCTAAAATTTTGTAGTAACCTGTGAACTTATATAAAATTTGAAGATAATTTGGTGAAAGATTCTCGACGATATTTTGGCGAAAGATTCTCGAGGTTGTTCATTAGTAATATGAGAACTTATTAATAGTGAAGAGTCTCTCATTTTATAAACAAGAACTCGTAAAAGTGAGAACTTGATAATTGGGAGGAGGTTTGAGATGGTAGCAACAGACTATAACAGCTGAAGGGGGGTTCAATACAATTTATATTAACACTTAGGGAAAACAAATCTTAAGCACCAATTATGAAAGAAATCAGACAAAAGTGAAGAGGAGGAAAGTAATAGACAAAAGAGAAAGCTTAGTTCACAGGAAGATCAGCCCCTTTGCACTTCGGTGAGTTCACCTTTTATAGACGAACCAAAATACCTCGATTACAACATCTCGATGGGACAAGTGCTACAAAGCGTGGCTTGAAAGTCAAAGTGAACAGTGACCTCTATCACAACATTAAATGTGATAATACTTGGTCATTAAATGTGTCTGGCTTTCTTGCACATACTTATCATTATATTTAAGATCTTTTGTGATTAAATGAGGTACTTCCGATGCGAAAGTTATGGAAAACTCATAGCGTTCCTTTTGGCTTTCGAGACTTGTTCTACTACTTTTTCCTCCAATCCAAAACTCCTCTGTTGATTCCCAAGAATGAGAGGTAGTTTCCTATGTCATTACCTCTAAACTACCTCTAAACATGTCCTCGAGTTCAGATTCTAATCGAGGACAACTACAACAACTTACTCATGTTATTGTCCGGGTTGAGTAGCTTTATTTAATGAAACTTAAGTTAATGTGAAGGATGTTTGAAATTAAAATAATTTGATAAAAGTAATCACATAAATAAAAAGTGAGCGAACACATTAAACATAATACATCTTCCCAAATATTTCTGGTCCATAGATTGTAATTTAAATATTTTCATTCTATAATCTACTTTAAAATTAAAATATTGAATTTGATAATTTGGTGACTTTTAAAGTTGATTCAATTTGATTTAAAATTTTAATCAATATTATATATATATATATATAAAATAGTATACTCAACATAAAAGGCTTGAATTAGATTGAATTGTGGGAAAAGTGCATAATACCTTCATGTACTTTGGTTCAGTTGTAAGATATTCCCTTGTGTTATTTTTTGTCCTAAATCACTACTATGTGCTTTTCAAAAGTTGTGAAATACCCCATGTGCTTTGTGCTTTGCTTAGCTCCAAACCACTACCCCATGCTTTTTAAAAGTTGTAAAATACCCCCCTTGGTTATATTTTACACAAAAATATTGACTATTTTGCCCCCTTATCTTGTAATAACTCATTTTTAGTATTTTGTTTACTTATTTTTTCTCTTTTTCAATAATATAATTAATAATTCAAAACTTCACACACATATATTTATTTACAGGGGTGTTCAAAACCGGTTCGATTCCTGAAAAAAAAGAATCGGTACCTAACCGAACCTGATCCAAAATTTCGATTCTGGTTCTGCTTCGTACTATCATTTTTTTTTATATAAAAAAGTAAAAAAAATTCCAAAGATCAAAAGATAATATAATTTTAAATATGTTAATATTTTGGTTTGTAGACATAATGAGGAAAAATGGAGAGAAAGAAAGGAGGAGGAGAGCTAAGATTTAATGAAATTCGTAATTCAATACGATGTTACTTATAAGTTAACAAATTTATATATATATTTTTTGGTAGCTATTCACGAAATATTTTTGGTAGCTCTTTTACTTATTTTTGGTAGCTTTTTCTTGGTACCTTTAAATAGTTTTTCAGGAATTAAAAAAAAAATGAAGAAATAAATATAGAAACATATATAAAATTATATTATTTTTTGATATTTGGTGTTTTTTATTTTTTTGGGTAAATTACAGATACACCCCCTCTTGTTTGGATTTATTACAGTTTGAGCCCCTCCAGTTCGGATAATTACAATTTCACCCCCTCTAGTTTGGGTTTCTGTATCACTTTGCCCCCTCTGACAATATTCCGGCAAAGTCAACGCCGTTGAAGGATGATGTCAACACTGTTTTGAATGGTAAATGACTATATTATCCTTGAAGCAATGATATTACTATTTTACCCTCATTTTTTGTTTCTTAGTTTCCCATAAATACCCTTACCTTCCCCCCCTATATGTGTACTAGTGTATTGATATTTGCAGTGAAAGAAGGAGCAGCAGGGTGGTCTTCATCAGCTTTATTGTCGAAAAGTTGCAGGTGGAGCTTCATTTTCGAATCTAGCCAAGAATCATGTCTTCAAGATCAGTAAGCTTGTTATTTTTCAGAGATTTGAGCTGTACCTTTCATGTCTTGAAGATTAAATTGATATATATGAAATGTTATGTAGCTTTGAGTTGTAGCTTGTTCTTAAATTGATATATACTGATATTTGTTATTTTTTATCACCACATTTTAGGGTTTTTAGCTAACTGACATTTCTTGAAGATTAAATTTGGGAATTTCATTGCACTTTGGTTTGGTGAAATTAGGGTTTTAAAATTGAAATTGATGTATAAAATTTTATGCTTTTTGAGTTAATTTCAGGGTTTTGAGCTATAATTGTATGGTTTAATTTAGGATTTTTGTTTCTTCAATTTTTACATTTGTAACCAATTTGTAGGAGAATTCTTCCATCGATGACACTCCGGATTGGAGGTACTATAGCAGGAATTGCCATTGTAAGGTTACGGCTGATATTAGAGTTACTGAAAATGAGAAAAATAAAGGAAAATTATATTATGTATGTCCAAAACAATATAATGTATGTGGATTTTGGGATTGGTGCAAGCCTAAAAGATCAACTGCAAGTGGTGATGGGGTAATGGAGAAAGTAAGAAGATTGGAGCAAGAAGTTGAATCACTGAAATGTGAAGTTGCAAGGGTGAAATATGAACTTGCAGGGGTCAAATGTGAACTTGCAGGGGTGGTTTCAAGTGTGAAAATACAGAATTCAAGTACTGAAGTAGTGAAGTTGTTGGCAATTGTGACTTCAGTATTAAGTGTCTTCTTTTGTCCTCTTGGTAGCTTGTTTAATGAAGTGAGTTTGTGAGTGATTTAGTGCATTTTGTACTACTCTACTCTTGTTGAGTAATGACATGTTAATGTTTGGTTTAGTAAGCTGGAAATTGTGACTTCAATTTATGTATTCTGTGTAATGACTTCAATTTCATGTTAATGCTAGTCCATGTTAATGAAGTGATGATTGTGTGGAAATTGGTTTTGTAGTAAGCGATTTATGGAATACTGAAGTCATGCTAGTTCAATTTCATGTTGATGCTAGTCCATGTTAATGAAGGAATGTTAATGCTAGTTGATGTTAATTTTTGTACAGAGTGATGTAGTGGTTATACACACTTGTGGTATAAGATGTAAATTCCAGAAATTTTCACAGAATTGAACTACCATTCCATAAAACTCCCAGCTACTACAAAACCAAGTATGAACAACCACTAAATTGACCTAGCATTCCATAAAATATAATAATGTCATTACAACCTTCCATAGTACTGAATTGAACTCTATTACTACAAAAACAGAGCATTACATGATTACAATGTCATTACAAGCATGAGGCAAATGTCATTACGGTTACACTTGAACAAAAAAAATGAATCCTCTTCACGTTATCCAATTGTTAGCTGTCCAAAAAATTGCACTTTCACTTAAACAAAATAATTCAGTTAGCATATACCCTATTGTTATACCCTTGTCATCTTCATATCATTCACAAAAACAAAAAATGATACCCTTGTATACCCTTTACAAAAAGAATTGAAGCCCTTATTAACACATTCTGCCACCAGTCAGTGAGCTCTTCCCTTGCCTCTTGAAATTAGCAGTTTGTTCACCTATTCCATATAATACAATGTAATTCTATTAGACAATTGAATTACCATTTGTTGTCACTAATAATTCCTTAATTCCTAAACTTACCCTAACATTCCTTCTAGCTTGATTTAATTCCCTTGTTCCAGTTGGCTGGCTAGACACTCCTTTTCCATGGATGGAGCTCATATTTACCTTTAAATAATAGCAAAACAATAGCATTAAATTTAGATTACACTTGAAACTTTTTAAAATAATAAAACTACATTTGATATACCTGTTGCTGTGAATTTGCAGGCTGACTTCCATGGTTTGAGGTGTTTGCCTTTATAGTCATTACAAACATTCAATAAGGTAAGTGAGTTATTGAAAGAGAAATGAAATACAAAAGGAAATGAAATAAAATTATAAGGTAACTAGCATTAACCAATTGTTTATATACCTCATGTTGTGTACCCTGACCTTGGCTTCTATAACCAGTTGCAGTTCCATTTCCACTATGTGGGTGAGTGTTTTTCTGCTAAACAAAAATCACAAGTGAAATGCATTAAGCAACTGTTTATGAAGTTTATTAAACAAAAATCATTAATAAAAGAAGTTTAATCACCTGTTTTTTACTTGTTGATGCTCCTTCCTTGCACCCTCTCTTATTGTGTTCAGGCATCCCACAATTTCTGCATTTGATTGACAATGACCTCCTAACTTGGCTTGTTCCAGCAGCTGGCTCATTCTCCTCCCTTGCTCTATTCTTCTTTGATCTACCAGGTAATCTTTTTTTTATTGGGGCATGTATTATCTCAGAAACTGGCTCCCATAAAGTCTGGTCTGGAATTGGATGTATCATCCCCTTATGTGACTGCATGTACATCTGATTAGTGTAGAACTTATCACAAAATCTCTCCAGGTCTAATCTGTTGAAGCTTATGGCAGCCACTGCATGCCTACATGGAATTCCAGAAATCTCCCAAGCCTTGCAAGCACATGTCATCCTCCCAAGGTGAACTGTATATCTAATTACATTGTTCTCAACAACCTCATACTTCTCCCCTCCAACAAATATGACATTACACCTTCTACTTTCTTCCATAGCTTCATTTAACTTATTTTTGGTATTAGGAGTCACCATTCCACTCCATCCACTACCCTTTGAGTATCTAATTTGAATCATCTCCATTATTTTCACTCTTATTCCCTCCAACAGTGTCAATATTGGCTTATCCCTAAACATTCCAATCTAATTATTAAAGCTCTCTGTCATGTTGTTTGTAACATGATCAGACTTCACTCTTGGGTTAAACCCATGCCTACTCCACTGGAAAGTTGGGGCATTGTTCATAAGCCAAGTATGTGCTTGAAAGTCAATCTCCTTTATACCTTGCATGGCCACTGTGAATTCTTGCACTGTCCAAGCCCTTACAGCTCTCCAAAACAATTTCTTCAACTGTATTCCAGGGTGTTTCTTCCTGAAGTTGCTGTAAATATGCCTACAACATTTCCTGTGCATTGCTGCTGGAAATACATCTGTCATTGCCCTTTCCAGTCCCTTTTGCTTGTCTGACATAAAAGTCCAAGGCCTCTCAGCACACCCTCCACCTATGACAGTATGAAGATGTTGCAGAAAATATCCCCAGCTTTCACCACATTCTATCTCCACCACCCCATATGCAATTGGGAACAACCCATTATTACCATCAAGCCCTATAGCTGCCAATAAGATACCCCCATGAGGCCCCTTCAAATGGCAACCATATAATCCTATAAATGGCCTACAACCATCCCTGAAACTAGTCATCATTGCCTCAAATGATATAAACATTCTATAGAAAGTTGGATTATGATCTGGTGGTGGAAATTCACACTTGTAATCCACTACACTGCCCATATTTGACTTCATAATTTCATTTTGATAAGCAGGTATATGCCTATAAGAATGGCCATGGTTGCCCTCAATGTTCTCTAAAGCCTTTCTCTTTGCTCTCCATAACTGCATCCTTGAAGCTTCCACTCTACAATCCTCATGCACCATTGCATGCAAGCTTGTAATGCTAATATATGGAGTCTGTTTCAGCCTTGTTTGGAATTTCTTTGAAATACAAGTTGATGTTGCCTCTCTGTTGTGTTTGAGTCTTACACAAGAATATGGTTTACCCATTGTTTTAATTTGAAAAGTTATCTTATCTGACAATGGAGAAGCATGAACCCACCACTCACATCCTTCAGCCTTGCATTTGACTCTGACCCTAGTTCTCTCATTTTTCTCTCTATATAGTCTAATCCCTGTTTGGACAACATAGTCTTTTAAAACCTCTCTGTAGTGATCAACATTTTGAAACAATTGACCCACTTCTAGTTTTACCTTTCCCATAGGGTCTGGTTTGTACAAAAATCCAAATTTGCAGTGTTTGTGAATTTTTAGTTGGGCCAACTTAGCTTTTTGTTCATTAGACATATATTTTGGGTGTCCCTGAAACTCATTGTCATCACTGTTAGATTCATCATTTGACTCATAATCACTAAACCCATCATTTTTGTTATATTCCCCTAACACTTCCTCCCTCACCAGATCACTAGAATCAGAATCAGAATCTGGTGACTCTTTGTCTCCTTCTTTAGCTTTCCAGTCCTCATCTTCTGACCTAAATCCATATATACCATCATCTTCTTCTGAATCCTCATTGTCCTCTGCCCTATAATCCTCACTCTTTTGTTGTGAATCCACCTTATCTGCTGACTCATCCTCATTATTTTCCTCATTAAAATTTCCAGTCCCTTCTTGCCCCCTAGACCCTACATTTTCAGACCTTACTTTTTCACCAAACCCCATGTTATTAGTTCTCACTTCTTCCAACATTTCTTCCATAACTTCCATACTAGATAAAATATCTTCCTGAAATATATTGGACTCACCTCCAATACTACATATAGGTCCATCTAGAAACTCAGTGTCCACATAAATGTGTATATCCTTACAACCCAGATTGAATTCAAACATATCTAACACATCTTTGTCATTTTTTACATCTATCTTTAAAGTGCTATCATGTATCCCATGAGAGATATGCAATGCTAGACCTACATTTGATGGTATGTGAGATAACACATGTTCATTCACATCCTGAGTCAGATCTATATATGAGTATCTATCTGGGTCAACTGATTTCAGCATACTCTGGACACTTCCATAATGAATTATAAAATCATGGTACATGTCCATATTGACTGTAAAAAAATATATAAACAAGTATAAGTAATTAAAACAACACTACTTTAAGAAAGATAATAAGTTAAACAGTCCAGTAAACAACTATTAAACAAAGCATGGTTGTAAAAATCACTCATTTCTCAACTGTTAAACAACAACTTTCCCCTAATTTAACATGCAATCAAGTGAAAATTGAAACCCCCAAATTAACAAGGAAACCAGTAAATATCACTCATTTATCAAGTTTTAAGCAACAATTTGACACTAATTTAACATGCAATCTACTGAAAATTAAAACCCCCAAATTAATTTCATACTACGACAAACCCTAAATGGTAATTTTGAAATTTAAATCTAACCAAGCATAATATAGTTAATGCAACTAAAAAGGGTAAATTCATACTCAGACAGACAACAATTTCATGTCAGATCCTATAATTTCATGTCACACGTATAAACCCTAATCTATCTAACATGCATTTGAATAAGAAGAACCAAAAAGGGTTGTATTCGAACCTGATTTGTACACCAAATGAAGAAGTGGAGAAGAAGAGGACTGAAGCAAACCGTCTTTGGAGAAGATGACCAAAGCAACTCGCCTAACTTTGATGACGAAACCCACCGACCCAAACACTTGTTTAATGTTGTTTCAATTTGCAAGTTGATCGAAGTATTCAAGAGATAATGAATGAAAGAGAAGAAACGAAGAGAGAAGGTTGATGACCTCTCTATCTGCGGCGCCTCTCTCCCTTCAAAAGTGGTGTAAGGGTTGAGAATGAGCAAACTGATTCAATTTAGGGTTAGGTGTACAAGGCTATACTTGTCATTTCGTATTTCATGTTTTTAAGTTTAAAAATTAATTATTTTAATCCTAAAATATAAATAAAAGGACATGGGTAGATATGTCATTTACTATTCTCGGTGGCCGGAAATGACCTAGAGGAGGTGAAATTGTAATTATCCGAACTGGAGGGGCTCAAACTGTAATAAATCCAAACAAGAGGGGGTGTATCTGTAATTTACCCTATTTGTTTTAAAAAATGATAGTACGAATCAGAACCGAAATTGAAGTTTTGGTTTCGGTTCGGTTCAATTCTGATTCCTATTTTTAAGAAACCGAACCGGTTTGAACACCCCTATAAATAAATATATGTGTGTGAAATTTTGAATTAATAATTATATTATTGAAAAAGAGAAAAAAAAAAGTAAACAAAATACTAAAAATGATTTATTATAGGACAAGGGGGCAAAATAGTCAATATTTTTGTGTAAAACATAACAGATTGGGGTATTTTGCAACTTTTGAAAAACACAGGGTAGTGATTTGGAGTTAAGCAAAACACATGGGGATATTTTGCAACTTTTGAAAAGTACAAGGTAGTTTTACACAAAAATATAACACGGAGTGTAAAACTACCTTGTACTTCTGGATTAATGGCAACTTTGCTTCTAGCAAAAACATTTGACTTTAAAATTACCCTTTACACAACCACACACAAACCCAATAAAAAACCTCCACCATGAACCTCCACCACCAAACCACTACAAAGTCTAGAACCTTTACCCACTCTTCACCACCCACTTCTGGCCAATAGTTCTTGCCTCTTGTTTCATCTCCGTTCTCTTCATTCCTTGGATCATGGACTCGTCTGGACATGGTCCCCCCATTCCCTCCCCTTTGAACATTGATGGTCAACCATCAGTGAACCCTTTTGTATCGAACAATTCAAAGGCTCTGGCTCTTGCAAACAAGGAACTCAACCAAGCAAACGAACAACTTTTTTTGATTAAAAAGACTCTGGAACAGTACAAGATGCTAAACACCACTTTCGGATCTAATAAGCCTGAACCTCCTAGGGGTGGGAACCCTGAAGAGAAAAGTGGAATAAATGGGGGAAGAGGTCTTGGCAGAGGTCCTCGTGGACGTGGATCTGGAACTACTCTTGCTCTAGCCAGTGAATATGAAGCGCCACGCACGAGTGAGGATGCTGGGAAGAAGGACATGTCTCTCAACATAAAAGCTACTGAAACTGTTGAAAAGGTTGCTGACACCTTTCCATCCCAATAGCTACAAGGACTAGGTAAGGGGCTTCTTTTCCCTGATTTCATGGTGGCTCTAGGAACCAATGACAACCCCAGCTGTAGTCAACCTAAACCTACCACATGGGCAACCATAGCTGCAAAACCTAGAACTATTGTTCAAAGGATGAACTTGGCATACCACACGCACCAAGATGATGACCTTGAATTTATTTTTGAACCACCTACAGAGCTTTCCGATGAGGGGGCTGTTAACTGGAAATGTTGTTTGGTTGGCCACTTATTGTAGAAGAAACTACCCTACTCCATTGTTCAACCTAATGTCATGAAACTATGGAGCTCGAAGGGACTCATTGAAGTGCTGGCTGATGAGAAAGGTTTTTACTTGTTTAGATTCATAAGTGAAGAGGAGTGTGCCAATATCCTGGCTAATGGCCTTTGTTTGATCATTGGGAGACCTATGATCCTTGGGAAATGGGTGAAGGGCTATGAGTTTACCAAAGAGACATGCAAGTTCATTCCTATATGGATCAAGCTCCACGGGCTACCTTTTGAGTTATGGGGAGATATGGGACTTGGATTTGTGGATAGTAGAGTGGGGAGACCTCCTTTTGCTGATAAATTAACAGCTGCAAGGGGAAGATTCAGTTATACACGGTTATGTGTTGAAGTTGATGCTACTAAACCCTTCTTAGACAAATTCAGACTCAGGATTGACTTTGGGAAAGTGGTTGACATCCAGGTAGAGTATCAATGGAAGCCACATGTGTGTGTTTCTTGCCTCAACTTTGACCAACTTGTTATTAAATGCCCTTCTTTTCCTGCTATTCATGAAAAAAACACATTGAACAACCTTTTACCTCATGATGGCATTGATGGTCATGACCATAACATTAATGTGCCAACCCCACCCACCCACCCTCCCTCCCTCCACCCATTCTTTACATTGGGATTACCTTAACCAATGAATGGATTGAAGTACAATCCAAGAAGAAAAAAAACCAAGTTGCCACTAAACACAGTAATAACCCTAACCCTTGCTCTTTACAACCTAACCAGAATGATCTCTCTCTCTCTATTGTTAGCTAATGCCCTAACCTTGGTGAGGAAACAACCACTTCAGTGATTACTCTTGTTAATGACAAATGTTGTGATGGATCTCCCCCCTTGACAATAAAGCACATAAGGAAACTATTGTCAACACTAAAAGTGTATGCCCTGGTGAAGGCACCTTTCAACACAGTGTTAATGTTCTTATTGTTGGAACCAATGATTTTCCATCCCTTTCCACATGCTCTTCCTCTCAAGCTGAAAGCCAATGTGTTTCATCAAGCAATAACAATCACCTAGGTGGAGTGAATAAAAAGAAAAGGAAGAAGAAGAAAAGAGGTAAATCTAAACCTTCAACCCCAATCCTAGGATTTACTAGGTTACTCTCTAAAACCTTTTCTTAATGTTTTTAGGAACATGGATCATTAGAGGGCTCAACTCCTCTTCAAAACAAGTTGAAATTAAGAAGATAATTTTTTTATAACAACCTTTTTATGATTTCTTTATTGGAAACCAAAGTTCAAGAAGCCAATCCCCCTACCATTCTCTCTACCATTGCTCATTTTTGGCAGTTTCTAAATAACTATAGCCATTCTCTATTGGGAAGGATTTGGGTTCTTTACAACCCTCCACTCATTTCTATTCAAAAAATAGGTGACTCTGCCCAGGTTATTCACCTCCATATCACTGAGAACTCATCTAATAACCATTTATATGCTTCCCTGATTTATGTCTTCAACACTGCTACAATGAGGAAACCTTTATGGCTTGACTTGAAGGAAAGATCCTCCATCATGAATGCTGAACCTTGGATCCTTCTTGGGGATTTTAACACCATCCATCATCCTAATGAAAAATTATGGAGGTACTAGCAAATGGAATTCTAGCATTTTAGATCTCAGATAATGTTTGCATGACAATGACTTAACATATTTGAGGTATAGTGTAATTCTAGATACTTGGACCAACAAAAGCTCAGGGATTTCTTGTATAGCTAGGAAGCTTGACAGAGCCCTTGTTAATGATACCTAGCTAACAAAGTTTATACTTTCTGATTGTGTTTTCCTCCCTTGTGGTATTTCTGACCATTCTCATTTCCTTGTTAAATGTGGCTCTCTTAAGGCTAAAAGGAATTTACCTTTCAAATTCTTCAACTTCCTTGCTGAGCACAAGGATTTTCTGAATGTGGTGAAGGATATCTGGAACCAAAACATTTATGGCAACACCATGTTTCAAATTGTAAGGAAGCTCAAACTACTTAAACCTAAACTCCATGCACTACAGATATATCACTAATAGGGTCAAGGAATGCAAGATTGAGCTTGACAATAACCCCACTGATGCTGCCACTAGAAATGAGGAACAAAAAATCCTTCATAAGTATGCTGAGTTGTCCAGAGCTGAGGAGATGTTATTTCTCCAAAAATCTAGAGTAAGTTGGTTGAAGGATGGAGACAAGAACATAAGCTTCTTCATGAAAGCTTTCAATGCTAAATGCAATAGGAAGAAGATTGTTTCTCTTACCCTTGAGGATGGTTCTTTAACTAGATCTCACACTGTGATCAAGGAAGCTGTTATTGAACACTTCAAAGGGTTGATTGGCTCCAAACCTAGCCCCTACCCTGGCATTGAGACTCTTCAGAGTGTCTACAACAAAACTGTTCCTGCAAATTTCTTACATTCTCTTTCTGAGATTCCTTCTAATGAAGAGATCTAAAATTACTTTTTCAACCTTAAGAGCTCAAAGGCCCCTGGTCCTGATGGGTATAATGCCCATTTCTTCAAGAAAGCTTGGCCCGTTGTGGGACAAGATGTTACTCAAGTTGTCAAAGAGTTCTTTATAAATGGGCAAATCCTAAGACAAATCAATGCCACTACCTTAACCTTGGTTCCTAAGACTCAAAACCCTTCTACAATGAATGATTTTAGGCCAATAGCCTGGTGCAACACCATCTACAAGGTGATTGCTAACCTCTTAGCCTTGAAACTTAAACCCCTCCTACCTCACATTATTGACAGAAGCCAAGCAACTTTCATCATTAACAGAAGGATTAGGGATGGCTTCTTGCTTGCACAGGAGTTAATGTATGGGTATCACCTTCATTCTGACATTCCTAAGTGTTCACTTAATATTGATCTTCAAAAGGCTTATGATATTGTCAAATGGGATTTTATCATTGATACCATTCATGTGCTTAATTGTCATGATAAGTTCATTCAATGGGTGGAGGCTTGTGTGTGCACTCCTTCTTTTTCCATTTCTATCAATGGGGAGTTAGAAGGCTATTTTTCTAGATCTAGAGGGTTGAGACGAGGGGACCCCCTATCCCCTTTCTTGTTTCTAATTGCAATGGATGTCCTTTCTGCCACCTTAATAAAGGCCATTGTTGAAGAGCCCCTTTTCTATTTTCACTGGAGATATAAAAAGAACCTACTTACTCATATTTGTTTTGCAGATGATCTGATGGTGTTTTGTAATGGTGACCTGATAGGTGTCAAATATTAAACATTTTGACCCCTTAACTCACTATTGTTACATTTTTTCATTCCATTATTTCGTATTTTTATTACGTTTGCGTGTTAAGGCATGTTTCAGGAGCTTAATGAAGAAATGGAGCTAACTTCGGTGAATTAACTAAAGAGTATGTTCTTTCTATCTAAGATGAGAGTTAAAGAGGCAGTCCAAGACAAAAATGGCTCCCGAAGGGCAAAAATGGCATTTTCAGAAGCCGTTATCTTCAGCAAAAAGTATCGTAGGTTCAAGACAGTCGTTTTGGTGCATTCACGAATAAAACTGATTTTCCACAAAATATCTACATTTTTGCTTACGCTTTCAGTTTCAAAAAGTGGCTGGAAATTACATTTCTACCCTTGGACCTATGCTTGAGACCTATGCTTGAAGTGTAGGTGCGGCAACTTTTGGTGGTTTTTTGTGAATTTTCCTATTTCACCCCCAGCTTAATTGGAAGACATGCCTACGACTCCAAACCTCTATATACATATATATATATATATACAGTTATATATATGAGAAGTTAGGGTTTGCATGAGTTGTAGAGTGAAAAGATTGAAAAAAGCCTCTCTATACCATTGTCTATATATACACGATCATATATAAGAGAAAAGAGTTCTAATTTTGAGATTCATAAGATTGGTTTTGGTGAGACGTTCATTCAAGAAAGTTCATTCATTCAGACTTGTTGCTGTTGAGAGCCATATTCAAACATAGAGATCCGGAGAAGAAGACTATGGAGAGCGTTTCTACATCAACGATGCAGTAACCATCTTCCATGGCTAACTAACTCGGTATCTAGGGTTTCTAGCAAAACCCTAGCCAAGTAATGTAGTTATTTCATTATTTTCAATTGTAAAAAGGGGAAAATGTTGACCATACTGTGATGATTGTAGTAGTTAAGAGACTGTATTGATTTGTAATATAAAATTCTATATTTGTTCTAAATTCTTTTCTTAGATGGAATGAATATATTATGTTGCACAACTATGATAATTCAATATGAGCAAAAACTCGAATGCTTAATTATGGTTTTCTAAACAATGGTGGTAATGAAACTTGAAACCCTAGGTTGACATAGGTCGTGCCTTGGTGATTTAATATAGACATGTTTTAGTTTATTTTCATGCATTAGGAGTATATTAGAGTAGCATAATTGACATGTATTAGTTAGGTCAGTCATGAGACGGATTGTCACGATCCGGTTGATGGTACTCCTTTTTGGGGTCGTATTTAACTATTTACAGTACAACCTGATTCACATTTATGGATCGCCCTCTTACAATTGATACAATGAGGAACTATATTATGCGGTTTGTGGTGGAGTGATGAAAACCCTAGTTTTCTCTCTCATCTGAATCACAACCAATTTAATTTGTTTTCTAGATAATCATTAGTTAAAATAGATAATTTGGTCTTCGACCACCCAAATGAACCATATTTCAAAAAATATAATTCAGTGTTTTTGAACTATTAAAGTGAACAATCTCAGTCTCTGTGGGATCGATATCCCTTACTCAAGCCATTTTTTATTCTACAATTGATATGTGCACTTGCGTAGGGTAAAACCTAAAGTCGATAAGGTGTTGTTTTTAACCACATATTTTTATACACCTAACGTCGTTAAGGTGATTTTTGTTCCATTATTTTGATTTCATATGACTTATTTAACTATTCTAAACTAGTATTGACAAACGAGTCGGATCAAAATCGTGTTTTGATCCATTTTCTAAAAGTTGAGTTTTTCGACTTCGCAAGCGGATTAAATATCTAATTCTTTTTCGGGATGACAACTTGTTTGATCGTCATATTGGATATACTTGGATATAATTTGAGTTTGATTCGGTGTCCGGTTCATTATCGCTTACTTTTCAAAAATTTCCTATTATAGGCATGGCACTGACTAAGTTGTCAGCGAGACGAGCGGCTCAGGCTGCAGTTGTGGCTGATCCACCGATGTGACAAAGGTCGAGACCATTATCTCTTGCATTGTCCCCGATTAGACGTTGGAGTACACACGTCAGGAAACCACATTATATCGACCCGGCGTCCTCGTCTTCCTCGTTTGTTGAGGTAGAGATGACAGAGAGTTCCACACAAGGATGTGACATCCTATTGCCACATGGTCGCCTAGTAGTTGAGCCATTTGTTCCACGGGCACCATCACTGCCACCTATGCCGGATTAGCAGGCTGAGGATATGGAGGAGGATATAGAGGGTGATGACGTTAAGTAGGAGGACGACGTTACTCATGGCGATGATCGAGCAGATGAGAGGGTACCAAAGCCACCTGTGGAGGGTGACCCCGGAGTTTTGACTATATTTTTACTTGTGCCCCGAACAACATCGGTAGAGGATTTACTAGACCGGGCGATCCGAAAGGGCTATCAGCAGGAGCAGACTTACCTGATGAGGATATTTGAGGATTTATAACCAGTACCTACCTGGACGATCGGCCGATTGAGGGCTCGATGTCTATTGCCTATTCTTGCCCCGGCTACTCCGCACATTTGCGAGGATATGATCCGGGAGTTTTGGCTACACATGCGTTATTTCAGCAGAGGGTTGAGACTACGGATAATGGTCCGAGGTACAGAGATCGAGATTACTCCCCAGACTATTGCTGATGCATGGGGTATTTCAAACAAGTGTCTGCCTTAGCTAGTTGTTGCGTTCCCAACCAATGCCCAAGATACTCCCATTTATTTCTGAGATTGTTGCATTTCAGATTGCCAGGCAATAGGCCAATACACATCGGAACTGCACAAAGAAGGCGAATTATCATCCTATGCTATGGTTCTGGGATGTGATAGTTCGATCTCAGATTCTTTGCACAGCCATGCAACCATATGTTATACGCCATTTACGACCCTCCACTATGCTTTAGAGTTCGGGCGGTGAATTTCTATCCCACGGATTTTGTGGGAGGGCTTATTTATAAGTTATATTCATGCAAGGAATCCAAGGTTGGTCATCGTTTGTTTCTCATCCAATTCCCGTGTTTGGTGATGAAGATTATGCTGGATACCGGGATTGAGATGGATGTGGGTGAGCGGAACAAATTCAGAGAAGGTACCCCATATTCCAGAGGGATGTGGATTGGTGTCTAGACCCGATTGCATGGAAATGTTATTATAAGGCAGAGACCAGGGTTTAGTAGATTACCAGCCCTAGATGCATAGGCTTAGGCGTATGTTGATGACGCTGGTTAGGCTGATGCGGGTATGGCTCAGAATGCTGAGGCTGTTGATAAAACTGAGATGCCACACGTGCCGGTTGCTGAGGATGAGGTTTTGTTGCCAGAGGCATCTACGGGTGGTACTGTTACTCTGTCTCATGTATAGTTTAATGCTCTTATAGCACGGATGCAGGGGATAGAGCAGACTTTGACAAAGGAGAGACAAGCCCGACGGAGGTATTAGAGGCTGTTATTTTATCGATTTGACTGTATGAGTCAACATATGGGTGTGTCGATTCCACCTATGCCACCAACCTCTGATGATAAGGCTTAGTTTTAGTTAGGTTTTTGTTTTAGATTTTTTTTTATTTAGAGATAAATTGTCAAGTGGATAGTTTCGTATAGGGCTTGATGTAACCGCTTAAATGATAATCTTCTAAATGTTTTTGATATTTTTATAGTTTATAAAATTGCAGTTTTGATGATTCAATCAAATTGTTTGATGTATTCCCGGAATTTTACACTCATTTTACATTTGTGCGTTTAAGTTTGGGGGTGTATCGGTGGTGGATTGATCGGGAGACTGTTCTTTGAAAAAAAATCAGGCCAATCTACGCTTCAAGCTACGCTTGGAGTGTAGCTACACTTGAAGCGGAGGCTACCCTACATTTGAAGTGTATGGTATAACGAGGGAGTTTTTGAAAAATTACAAATTTAACCTGTTTGAGGGGTGTTTTGGCCTGATTTGTATTTATACTTGTATTAGGATTTTTTAAAGTTATTTTTAGGATTTGTTGTAGATTTTCTATAGATTTTTTTTATAGTAATCCTAATCTGATAAGAAAAAGGAATGCAAATACAAGTTGGAGTTAAATTAGTTATTGTTTCTACTTTCCTAGTCAGCTAACGGTTTTAAATCCTTTTTATTTTCTGATTCTACTACATCCATCTATAAATACATCCATAGAGTAGACACAATTCTCAAGAGTTGATCATAAAATTCGTTATTTTTCTTCTATTCTTTCTATCTCGAGGGGGGTTAGTATGAATAATGTGAATGAAGATTATTCTAACCCAGAGGAATTCATAGAAGGTACAAAACCATATGTAGATATGAAGAACACGAATGAAGGAGCTACGAGTCGGAATGGAAGTCGAACCACACCAAAATTGTTTTTGCAGTATAGGTTGCAATTTGAAGAGATATTTCATTCGGAGAGGATGAACCGAGTATTAATTGCACCCAGAAAGAAAATCCTTAAAGAACGAGGATTGAAAAGTTTAGAAAAAATAGCTTGTGAAAAGGTGTATCCGGGCTTGGTCCGAAAATTCTATGAAAATATGACGATTTTGGGACCTGCAAGATTTAAGGTGATGAAGGCTAAAGTGACTCAGTGGAGTGCTCTTATTGTGATTGGAAGAAGAAGTATTGTTGATGCATGGAATATACCGATCGGTACTCCAGCAAACTTACAAGGAATATTGAAGGAACATTCTCAAGTATGGCCACATACGGATGAGGAGATGGTTCAGGAATTGTGTGCACTATCAGATCCAAGAGGTAGGATGTGTCATAATTGGTGGTTGAAGTCGGATCTACTTTATTTGGATTGTGTTGTTTCGGCTCAACTTCGGCTCAATAATCGAACCAGTATAAGAGATCACACTATGCTTAGAATTTTGTATGCCTTAACTCATGGGTATGAAGTGTGTGTTCCAACATTGATTATGGCTGAGATGTCGATTGCCTAAGTGATTGTGAGTAGACAGTGGGCGGGTGCCGATAAATTTGAACATTATTTTCCATACCCATTTCTGTTATCAACGATCATTGCCGAGCAGTTAGGTTATAGGATGAAGGAGCTGGATGAGATGCGGTGGACGATTATGAAAATATATCTGGAGGAAGATTTGGAAAAGTTAAAAGAAATTGCAGACTGCCGGATATGGTTGAAAAATATCGTGTCAAGTGATGAAGAAGGTGAGGAAGATTAGGGTTTCGATTTAGGGTTAGGATTGTTGTTTATGTTTTATTTTGTTTTTAGGGACGGTAGACCCTTAAGGCCACATCTTTATTTTTTTATTTTAGGATTGTAGGACCTTAAGGCCAAATCATATTTTTTTATTATCATTATTTTTGTTCTAAAAAAAAAGAGAGAATCTTTGATTCCTTGAAACAATGTGTTGATTTCTGGATATTTATGATGAAATTTCTTTTCCTTTGCTATGATTGGGTATTTGTGCTTTGTTGATGTTATCTACAGATAATCCAAATCAAGTTTGGGGGAGAGGATTCGTGTTTTGCTTTGGAATCCATAATTAAGCTTCAAGGGTAACTGTATCTGTTCTCCTATATTATTTTTTACCATGGGGACATGGTCTGATTTAAGTTTGGGGGTGAGGGTATAATATTACAAGAAATGAAAATTTTCGAAAATTTTGAAAATTTAAAATTTTGGAGCAGTTCTTTGTTCTCACGCATGAATGTTTTGCATTACAATTCGATTGAGTTTTTGTATATGATACATGAGTAGTATGTAATGTGATATTCTCATTCATGAGAGTAATGATTAGATCAAGTTAGTGAAGTGATGTGGTTTTATATGAGTGAGTGAATGAGTGAAATTGAAATCAAGAAGGACGACTTTGACCTATAAGCACAAACACACAATCACTATAAGAAATAGGTTGATTTTTTACTATGTAGTTGAAAAATAATTGTGCCACAATAAAAGGGGAGAAGGGGAGATGTTATAGTTGAAATGGAGTAAATTGAAAAAAAAAATTATTTTGAGAAAATAAAATACAAAAAGTAGTTCTTCGATCTGAGTAACCGAGTCTTGGTATCACAAATATCATTGTTCGCATAAAAAAGGAAGAAAACTAATGAGCATAAATCCCATGGAAGAAGCTCGGGCCCAGTTGGTCGGGACTAAAAATCCTCACTAGAAAGTCTAGAGACTTAGAAAGACAAAAATGGATGAAAGTGGTAAGATGAAAAGATATATTTTTATTAAAAAGGGCAAAGTTTGATCAATAAAATAAGAGAAGAGAAACTGAAATATCATAGTCGAGTGTTCACAAAATCACGGAAGGTTGTCTAGATTTAAAGTAGAAAGTAGCGAAATTGTTCACTTTGGTGGGAACCATTCATGACACGAAGCTTGATATAATTGTTATTTGGAAATGAGTGGGAGTATTTGCATCAATGTTGTCTTTTGTATTGTATCATGACTTAATTGAACTTGTGTGTGAACTCATGACTACGTGATTATAGAGAATTGAGATGTTTGTAGGTACCATCACTGGAAACCTTCATGAGACTTCACTCGTCCCTTAGGGGTAACCTAGGGGTTTAAAAGGCTTGTTACATGTACTAAGTGTAATCGTTGACCCTCAGGAAAGTAAGGGATTAGGTTATATTAGTTAGAATAGTTAAAGTAGTTAGATTAAAAAGATCATTACAAGAAAAGTTCCATGAGTTTATTGCTAAGGGACTAGTAATACGTAAGTTTTGGGGTGTGATAGGTGTCAAATATTAGACATTTTGATCCCTTAACTCACTATTGTTATGTTATTTCATTCCATTATTTGGTATTTTTATTGCGTTTACGTGTCAAGGCATGTTTCAGGAGCTTAATGAATAAATGAATCTAACTTCGGTGAATTAACTAAAGAATGTTTTCTTTCTATCCAAAAGGAGAGTCAAAGAGGCAGTCCAAGAAAAAAATGGCTCCTAGAGGGCAAAAATGGCATTTCCAGAAGCCGTCATCTTTAGCAAAAAGTATCGTAGGTTCAAAACGGTTGTTTTGGTGCATTCACGAAGAAAATTGATTTTCCACAAAATACCTACGCTTTTAGTTTCAAAAAGTGGCTGGAAATCACATTTCTACGCTTGGGACCTACCCTTGAAGCGTAGACTTGCTACACTTGAAGTGTAGGTGCGACAACTTTTGGTGGTTTTTCATGGATTTTTCCTGTTTCACCCCCGGCTTAATTGGAAGACATGTCTACGACTCCAGACCTCTATATACATGTATATACACTTATATATATGAGAAGTTAGGGTTTGCATGAGTTGTAGACTGAAAAGGGTCTCTCTATACCATTGCCTATATATACACGATCATATATAAAATTCTATATTTGTTCTAAATTCTTGTCTTAGATGGAATGAATATATTATTTTGCATAACTATGATTATTCAATATGAGCAGGAACTCGGATGCTTAATTATGGTTTTCTACACAATGGTGGTAATGAAATTTAAAACCCTAGGTTGGCACAGGTCGTGCCTTGGTGATTTAATATAGACATGCTTTAGTTTATTTTCATGCATTAGGAGTAGATTAGAGTAACATAATTGGCATGTACTAGTTAGGTCAGTCATGAGACAAGTTGTCGCGATCTGGTTGATGATACTCCTTTTTAGGGTCGTATTTAGCTATTTGCGGTACGACCTGATTGACAGTTATGGATCGCCCTCTTACAGTTGATACAATGAGGAATTATATTATGCGGTTAGTGGTGGAGTGATGAAAACCCTAGTTTTCTCTCTTATCTGAATCATAACAAATTTAATTTGTTTTTTAGATAATCATTAGTTAAAATAGATAATTTGGTCTTCGACCACCCAAATGCACCATATTTCAGAAAATATAATTCATTGTTTTTGAACTATTAAAGTGAACAATCTCAGTCTCTGTGGGATCGATATCTCTTACTCAAGCCATTTGTTATTCTACAATTGATACGTGCACTTGCATAGGGTAAAACCTAAAGTCATTAAGGTGTTGTTTTTAACCACGTATTTTTATACACCTGACGTCCCATCATGACCCCATCTCCTTGGGGGTCATTGCTAAAGGGCTCTCCTCTTTCTCGATGTTTTCTGGTCTCAAGCCCAATCGCTCAAAGAGCTCCATCTTCTTGTCTGGAATTGATGATAATGTTCAATCTTCAATGGTGCAGTTGGTCAATTTTGAGATTGGTAGATTCTCTTTCAAGTACTTGGGACTCCCCCTTTCTTCTACAAGACTCAAGTTTAATGATTACAGATCTATTACTGAAAGGTTCACTCATAGAGTCTCTAACTAAACTACCAAGCTCCTCTCCTTTATTGGCAGACTCTAACTCATTAAAACCTTACTCATTGGGATGCACTTTTATTGGAGCCCTCACTTGATACTCCCCCTCAATGTCCTCAAGTCTATAAGTGGAATTCTGAGAAATTTCCTCTGGTTAGAAAACACTTCTTCTCATCTTGGATCCAAGGTTAGCTGGTTCAACTTATATAAACCTAAAAAATTTGGAGGGTTGGGGATCTTTAATCTTCTCCACCTTAATAGGGTTGTAAATCTGAGACACATATGACACATTATTGTTAATGATGGGCAATGTCTTTGGGAGGACTGGGCTCAGACCAACATTGTCAAGAACAAGAGTTTCTGGAGTATTAAACCATATTCTTTGAGTTCATGGAACCGGAGGAGATTGCTTTCTTTCAGAGGGCTTGCTAGAACTTTCATTAAGCACCACATTGGTATTGGTTTGAACGCTTCCCTGTGGTTTGACTAGTGGCTTCCTTGTGTTGTCCTTGATACTATGATTGATAGGTCAAATATAAACCAATCCCAAGCTTTCTAGAGTGATAATGCCAAGGTAGATTGCCTCATTAGAAGGAATGCTTGGAAAATTTCACCTTCTCTAATGGCCAACTCTCCTAAGGGTTGCTTTGTTGATTTGCCTTTTCCTTAAACTCACATGAATGACTGGGTTTCATGGACTATTTCACCCACGGGAACTTTCAATTTTAAAACCACCTTCAATGCTCTTCTTCCTCCCTTTATTGCCTTTCCCTGGTCCCATGCTATATGGTTCAAGAACAACATCCAAAAACACTCCTTTGTTACCTGGCTTGCTGGTCTTAATAGGCTTAGTACAATGGATAGACCAGGTATTCTATATGGTAATAGCAACCTATGTCCTCTTTGTCACAGTGAACCTGAAAGCCATAGCCATTTATTATTTGTTTGTTCTTACTCTGTGAGAGTTTGGCAATGGAGCCAAGAAAGGTGTGGAGTGTACCTAGGTGACAACTCCATCTCTTACATAATGGATTGGACTTCTATGATGTGGAAATCTATCAATAATTATTTATTCTCTACCATTTTCAAATTGTGCCTTAATGCCACTATCTACTTCCTTTGGAGGGAAAAGAATATTAAGGTTTTCACTGGAACCCAAACCTCGCCCACGAATCTGTGCTCCAACCTTAACAACTGCATCAGGCTTAGGTTACTCTCCTTCTCCTTTAAGAATGAAAGGAATGCTAGAGAATTTGTTGGTGCATGGAGTCTTCCCAGCTCTATCATGGAAAACTAATTAGTGTTGTGTGGTTTTTGCTCCAATGCTTGCATGTATGGATTTTCTATTGTTCTTTCGTGATGAAGTTGTTGTTTAGGCTCCCTCATTGCTTGTTTTAGCTCCTAGGGTTTCCCTTGTAGCTCCTTTTTTAGCTTGTTTGTTGCCTTGCTTTGAGTTTGGCTAGTTTCTTCTCAGGTTATATTGACATCATTTACCTAAAAAAAATAGGGTAAAGTGCATTAAATCCCCTTGAACTATTTTCTCTCTCTCAACAAACCCCCATGAATTATGTTTTAGATTCTAAACTCTCCAAACTATCTCAACTTTTACAATTCACTCCCTCCCTTCATAATACCGTTAGTTAAAATTAGGATAATTTGCACTAAGATCTCCTGAAGTTTTGATCAATTGCACTCGCCCCCTGAGATTTCATTTTTCTTGCAATGACACCCCTGAAGGTGAGAAATGATCGGAATGCCCTTGTGTTGTCTCCCTTATTTCATGAGACAAATATCTAGATGGTGAAATTACCTTCATACCCCAAGACAAAAATCCTATAATATATATTTATCTATAACAACTATTCTAAAATGTGAAGGGTGAATATTTCCAAACATTTTTTTCAAAATAAAAATTAATGAATTAATATGTATTAGTTGAAGTGCAACTTTAAGGAGTATGTCAAATCAATATAGAGTAAAAGAAAAGGGGTTGGAAATATTTTAATACTTTTAAAAAATAATAATAATTAATTAATATGCATTACTTGAAGTGTAACTCTAATGAATATTTCAAAAGATATAGAGTAAAGATATAAGACAATGGGTTATAAATATTTTCATATTTTTTTAAAATAATAATAATTAATTAATATACATTAATTGAAATGTAACTCTAATGGATATTTCATAAGATATAGAGTAAAGATATAAGACAAATATATTTCGGTAAGGAAAAATAATATAACTTAAAATACAGAAATCTATATATATTTATCTATCTATATATTATTAATAAAAAATACAAGTATTGTCTTATATTTCGATTCATTATCACCTTTTACAATATAAAAAATTATAATAAGTAAAGTTTGTAATTATTTAAAGTGTAATGGCTTAAGTTAACTTTACAAAAAAATTAATAAATAATAAACCATTTGTCATATTTTTATAAAAATATAAAAAATTACAATAAGTAAAGTTTGTTATTATTTTACAGTGTAAGGGCTTAATATAATTTTATACAAATAATAATAAATTATAAACCATTTGTAACATTTTTATACATTCATCACCTCTTACAATACAACAAAAACTATAATTAAAATGTATTACTACTTGTTTAAATTGTAGGAGTTGTATATTATTTATTTAAAAATTTAATTAAATTATATGAGCTCACAAATATTTTATACATGTATCACCTTCTAATTAAAATACAAAATATAATATATAATCATAAATGAAGTGTATCATTATTATTTAATGTAAAAGGTCATAGTATTAGTTTTAGGGGAAAATTAAAAAATGATAACTTTTGGGGCCTATATTACAAAAATGACAATTTAAAAAAAAATAATTTAAGGAAATGTGATAATATTTCAAAAATCATTGTATCCAAAGTATTTGAAATTTTTTCCAAATTGAGCTTAAGACATAAGGGTTGTTTGGTCCATTAATTTAGCCAACATGTCTTTTACACTAAAGCAATGGCACAAGAGTCATTTCATAGGGTTTTCACCCCTTCAGGGGGTGTCATTGTAAGGAAAATGAAATCTTAGGAGGTGAGTGCAATTGACCGAAACTTCAAGGAATCTGAGTGCAAATTATCCTAATTTAACTAACGGCGTTATGACAGGAGGGAGTGAATTGTAACAATTTCATAGTTTGAGGGGTCATCACATAATTCAAGGGAATTAGTTGAAAGAGAGAAGAAAGAAGAGGAGGTTTAATGCACTTAACCCAAAAAAATATAACACAAAAGGTATATTGGAACTAAACAAAAGCACATGTATTATGCACTTTTGCCTCGAATTGAATTAAAAATGTCCCATCGTACATTTTAGAATTAGAGTGAACTAAAAATGTGCCGTCATACATGTTTTTTATACTGCATGACAATAAATTTGTCATCCACTATATATATGTTTTATGTAATTTATCTGAATTAAATATCTTTTGGGTGATAAGAGTTTCCAAAAGGAAGACATGATCATAAAATATTCTGAATCCTATCATTATTTTATAATCGGAATATGTATATCAGATGCAACTCAAGCTAACAAAAACATGTGTGAATCTTTTCAACAAGAAATAGTAAAGGCAAGGCAAGGTTAGAACATTTTCTACCTAAGTAAATTACATTAAATGACCATGATCAGGACCTCCAAATAAACATTTCTCAATCTGTCCCAAGTCAATTTTCCACTTATTAATTCAATTTATTTTTATTTAGTTTATTGATATTGTATTGAAAGAAAAATCAGTACAACCAATCTTAAAAAAGGCAACAGACAGAGAATAAACAACAAGGCTCTAAAATGCAGTTTCAACAAAGATAGAGACTGAAAAAATGAGCAGCCAATTGTCATTTCTTTCCATGGTTTAATACATCAAATGTAATGATCTAAGGACTAATGTTCCTAATAATCCTACAACAAAATATTGTCTATATATACAATTATACACTTAGGATGCTACTTACTTCTAACAATGTAATAGTTTCCCACTAATTTCTCACCTTGTTCTTACATACACTAAAAAATGTAACTTGAAATGAAACCAACTGGTTCCTGAACTGGGGTCTGATATCATAAGCTGTTAATTAAACTGAAAAATTTACATGATTGTGAACTCGTCGTCGAGGCCATCTAATTCCCCTTTAAGACTATGTTGTTGGATGATCAAGACAGAGGCTGTGCCAGAAAATTCTGAAGTTGAAAGAATGTCACCAACAGGGCCTAGCTCTGGACACTCTTCCCAGTCATTCATCCCTTTCGTCAAAACCGTATTCACCCTCCCCCCTCGCCCCACGACGAAGAGCTCGTATAGCCCTTGAAATGATTGCAGGGTGGAAAACGTTTCGCCCGAATTGGCAACGTACTTTTCCATGTAAGCTACATACCCTCCCGCTACATGTTTGTCGTAGAACTCGGCAAAGAACTCGTCGTCTAGCTTCATCTCCACTTCCTGCTCATCAGTTTTTGGCCTTATACTACCAGCTCTTGTTGTGACAACATTTGAACTTGAATCCAGGAGGAACCTTATGACTGTGAGCTTCACTCCTGGATGTCTGGCCATGCGACTCGCATAGGCTAGCGCCTCCCGATCGTCTTTGCCACCGATGAAAATGACTGCTGCGTTGAGGGGAACAGATGGTTCTGCTATGTTGTTGAGCGATCCAAGACCTCGGTCCACTAGAATCGCCACTGAGCAAGGGGCGTGTCGAAGCACCTGTGAAACACCAACTTAGATGGGATTAACCAACATAACTAGGAGAAAATGCTTGTTTGGTTCAGTTTCTCGGAAACAGTTTTCAAAGAACTATAAGAAACTTAACCCAACAGGTTGCCTTAGACTGATTTGGGGTCTGGTGTCTTAGGAAGTATTAAGTCTCAAATTCGATCCTGGGTGCAAAAATGGGATTCCTATTACACGGGTGTCGTTGATTATAAGTAACTGATACTTAACAATAAGTCTTCGTTTAAGTGAGTTTTCGTAATACTGTCAACCTGATTTTTAGAATTCCGTTAATCTTTCTCTTCAGGACTTCAATTGGATTTTTTGAGTTCTTATATTTTCTTTTGTACTAGCATCTTTAATTAGGTGTTGTTTTTTTTTACTTTTTTCTTTATCTATGTATGTTGTAGTGCCTTTTTTTTCTTCTTAATACAAAACCTTTTTAGGAAAAAAAAAGATTTTTAGAATTATGAGAACGAAAAACTGAATCGAATTGGCTCAAGGTAAGGTTGCTTCGTTGTTTGAGCACAAGGATAAGTTTGATTACCTTGCGGTTGACATGTCTGAATCCAGGATGACCAGCATTGAACCTCCCATCCGTCAGCTGATCTTTGTGGAATGGCAATATGATTAGGGAAACTAACAAGTCTTCGGCTCGAATACAGAGATCCTGATGCATATTAGCGATAGTCGCGAGGGAAAGCACTCGGTGAATACTGATGCCTCTGCCATCCTCCTCTAAATGAGCTTTTACTGCATTTGTTATCTGTTCTCTCTTGCCCATGATCGTCTTGTCCGTGACGGACACTAAGTTGGTTCCATCACCCTGTGACAATGTGGCTGCTACTTTGTCAGTTAGTTCGATCATGTCAGTAAGGAACACAATGATGCCGGGCTCAACTGGCCCTCGAGAAATCTCCATGAAGTTGAGGGCGCAAGGCACGTTTTGAGGACCGTGAAGACACAGCATAATCCGAAGCTCGGCTGGTGGATCAAGCCATTGTAGTGCCATTCGTTGCGTGGGTGAGCGTTTTCGTGCACGTTCGATGATGTTTGACACCACCAGCGGTGTGTAGATGATGGTCAGGAGGGCTGCAAATACCATCGTTGCGCTGGTAGAAGCAGAAATGATATTATTCTGCATTTGTCAATTTAAAACACAAGATCAATAAGGTTGGTGCTTGTGCAGACACACTAAAGCAATAAGATTGATGTAAAATTGCCTTTAGGAGCAACAAATTAGTACATTAGAATTGGAACTAAACTATAAATATCCTTCATTTCCAATTTCATGGTGTGATTAACTGAGCCTAGACATTGATATGACTTATTTTTTCCAACCACAAATTATGCTAGGTGTTTTCGTGCTAAAGCTTAAACATTTATGGCTTTTCTTAGTAGTGAAAGCATTTGATTTAAACATTTTAGCTAGTCACAATAGTAGATTTTATTGCCTAAGAATACAAAATTTGTATTGTTACTAACTGTTTCGTGACTATTGTTCTTAGTAGGAGCAACAAACATGACATGTGAATCAGCAATGATACAAGTACTAATTAATCAACAAAAAACACAAACATCACCAAGAGAAGACCATATACTTACAACTTTTGCAATAATAGCTAAGTACACATGAATATGCCCCTTTATGTTGAGAAGTAACCCAATGGCAACTGATTCCGGCCAAGGAAACCCTAACATCACCGCGGACGCAACAGTGCCGGCAACTTTTCCGGCTGTTGTCGTCACAAAAAGAAAAAAGAACCTTGCCCATGTCCCTATTCTGCCGCCTTCGACTCCTGGCAAGTAAGTTTCGGTACCAACATAAAAGAAAAAGAGTGGGTTAAAAAGGATAATCAAGAAGTAGTGAACTTTGTTAATCATCATCTTCGATATCCTCCCTTCCCTCGGCATAAAAAATCCCGCCAGGAATGCGCTTAGCATCTTGTTGAACCCCGTCAGTGCTGGCGAACAACTGCATAGCACCACAACATATGCTGTTGAGAGGACTAGGTGTGAGCCTTTTATAGGTTTCCCTTCAGGATTCTCGCTGTTCACCCAGTTCATGAATATCGGAGATACCTGTTATGTTACAATATTTAAGTTAGAGCTGGCAATTTCTGACACGACTTGATACGATAATATTTATTGTTATATTTATTTGCTGATTTTTTATATTCTCTAATTGATCATGGATTGAAATATATTAATAAACTATTACTGAATCGTGTCAAATTCAATTTCAAATTCATTTTTATTTTTCGTGTTGGATTGTGTCATATTTAAAATGTTTGATTTTCGTGTCGACTTGTATCAGATTGCCATGTTAACACGTGGGTCGACCTGTTGACACGAATTACCAGCTCTAATTTAAGTATTGAATTCGCACTCAATCTTGGAAAGTTTGAACTTTGAGAGCAGAAGGTGGTTAACATTACCTTTGCAGCCGTCACAGATTGGATCACCAAGGTAGAAATCATTCCGAGGACTGATTTTATATCCCGGACTCTATAGTTGAGAAGAGGATCAAATATAATGTACCCAATGGAGAGGAGGAGATTTGACACCAAGTCCGATTGTGTCCCCGCAGCCACCACAAACCGTCCTATGTCCGACTTACCGATCTTTTTGTCGGTGATGAGACGTGTGAGGAGGGGAGAGGCAGTGCCGGAGACAACGGCGGAGAGGGAAAGATTGAATAAAATATTTGAAACTTTAGGGAAGTAGAGCCACGGAGTGATTAAGATGGTTAGGAGAAATGTGGAGAGCATGCCTGCACAGCCCACTTTAGTCTCGCGGGATGGGGGTCGAAGGAGGATGCTAGGATCTATGTCTAGGCCTAACACAAACATGTGGAAAATCATACCCACATCAGCTACATTGTTCAGTGTTTTGTTCCCTTCTTTGTAGTTGAGGAAATAATTTCGTATGATTGGTATGTTTCCAAGAAATAATCCAACCTGAAGCCAGACAATAAAGTGATTATATACCACTCCATTATATAAAATCAACAATGCTATATGAAATGAGTGTTTTACAAGTACAATGCTTCCATAAACAGAATATTATGAAGTTATGACAAATTCATAGGAATATTATTACAGGACTAGGAACTATATATATATATATATATATATATATGTATATATATACATACGGTGGATTCAGAGATGATGCGAGGCTGTGAGAAAGGCCTGAGGACCGCGTGTGAGCCATTGCATAAGAAGACCATGAAGAAGAAACCCAACATGTAAAAAGCAATGCTTGCTACATTATTTGTTAGAAATGTCTTGCATTCTTTTTCAGGGGACCCACCTGGCCACAACCCTCCCAACGTTCCATTCCCCAGCAAATCCATCCTTCTTTTTTATCCCCTTTTTCTTCCTTCCTTGCTAGTTCATTCCTCTCAATCATACATTAATTTTCTCATATATACATGTGTATGTATATGCACCTATATATTTTGATGTATTGAGAAATCAATCAATCCAGACACAGATAGAGGCGAGAGCCCTTTGATATCAAAAGAATATCAAGAGAGAATTTAACACCTTGTTCAGCAATTGGTGATGCTAGGGGCTAATTTTTTTTTTTTTTTTGGCATGGTTTGGTTTTGTGATTCAGCTGCTTTGGCGTTGTGTTTTGTTTAGATGGTTAAAATTACTTCAATGTTTTAGTTTAAGACTTTTTCACCGCCTCTTGTGTAAATCTCATTTAAACAAAATTTAAGACATCCAATACCACTACAACAAAAATACATTTAAAGGTAAGTTTTTTCTTTTCTTTTTCTACATTTTTATTTTATTTTTCAATTTAAATTTTTGTTTTTGAAACTTATGTTAGGTGTTTGTAAATTTTGCTTTCTAGAAATTTATTTTATTTTTTATTAATTATAAATATATTTTATATTACATTAAATCACGATGTATCTCAATTGAGTTCAATTGAAAAATCCAAATGTTCTAGTAGTGTATCCTTTGTTAATTTTTTTTGGCATAAACACAATTTATGTTTTCAATTGGGGTGTTTTTATTGATTAATTTTGACCAAATTGCTCGTCTCTACGTCAATGAGCGTCATATTCGTTAATTAGAACGGTAAAACTACTAAATTAACATGTATCTTCCTCTTAAAATGACTAAAATAGCCCTTATCAAATTATTATTTCATATGCATACACAAATAAAAGAATTCTTCATATATATATATCTATACACATGAATCTATGATTCAAAATTCCATTACTTGAACCAGGACCACACACACACCCTTATCCATTCCTTCAAGCATACATACAACTACAATTAATATTACACATACTATATATATATATATATATATCGTCTTGCTCACAATGTGCAATTGCTTATCTTTCCTCCACTCAAAAGACCAACCCTTTCTGTCTCAACCAATCATATAACATAACTCATCCCCGTCTATAAAATCTAACAATGGCTTCTCTCTCCATTGCTCATTATCTCCATAGCAAAAACAGTTCAACTGAACAACATCTACCCATCAAGAACAAGACTAATCCAAGGTTTATAGCCTCTGTGTGCTGCCAAAACCGCATACCAGGCGAGGGGTCGAGCCCAGAAACAAAGAAAGGAAAGGAGAAGGGGAAGAAGCAGCGAATTTTCGTCGGTGCTGTGAAGCTTGGAAATGCATTGAAGGAGAGTTTGAGTCCAAAACAAAAGGGTGACTGGAGGGACTTGGTGTTGATGAGCTTATCTTTTGCTGTGTATATATATATTTCTCAGAAAATTGTTTGTGCTTACTGTGTGTGGACCTCCTTGCTCAAGCAACCCTGGTAGAGATTGATTCTATATATATATATTTGTCCATTGTGTTTGTAATTATTGTTTGTTTTACATAGTGATGTGTACTTCAGCTATGTAAAAATGTTGTTTGCTTTGTGCTAGAGCAATGTATATATATATTTTTTACCAAATTTCGTTGATCAAAGCTATAATTTATATATATTTTCTTTATAGGTAAGGATATAAGACTACTTGATTCCAACTAGTTTGAAATTACACTGACATGGAACAACAATCAATTCTACAAAATACCTTGTATACCACAAAATTAATTGCTTGTTCATGGAGAACATGACCTTTATAGAGCAAATAGATTGTATTTATAATGCAGCTCGAATATAGCATGAATATATATCCTGTGGTAGAAAACCTGTCAAAGTTGCATTCAAGTACAAGATTGTTAAAATGGAAGGAAATGAGTACATATTTCCAGTTAAAAATATCAATTCTCTACTAGCAGTAGCCTCTTCGGAAACAAAAACTACCTAATCTTCATCGTCTTCAAAGTCGGAATCATTGGTAGCTTCATCACTCTCAGAATCGGACAGAACGTACGTCGTCTTCCCACGGTTTGCCCTCTGTGGTCTAGCCCTCGGAGCCATAACCTCACTCACCTCTTCAGTACTCTCAGTAGGAGAAGCAGAGGACAGCTTTTCTTCACTTCCTTCTGAATCCTTCTCCTCATCTACCTTACTCATCCCTCCCAGCACAGAACCACTTTTCTTGTTGAATGGAGATGCCCTTATCTTCCTCACTTTCTTTTCAGGCGAAATTCCTAAATTTTCCGCAGGCTTTAGAACTTCTGTTATCAGCTTCTGGCCTATCAGAGGCTGCTTATTAGCGGGCAATCTCTTCTTCGTTGGTGCAGGGGGCTTGGCTGCAACGGCCTCCTTCGTTGCTTTTCTCCCTCCCTTCTTTTTCTCTTTCGGGGCTACTACCTCTTCTATCTCAAAGTCATCGTCGTCACTCATCTCAATCTCATCCTCATCATCAGAAATGTCCGTAACAACTGACACGGGTTTCTTCTTTGCAGCTGCCCTCTTGCTTGGTTCTTTCTTCCTAGCTTCTACTTGGGGCACTTCAGTTTCCATGGCTGTGTAGATAAAAAGAAACCAATTTAAGCAATACAGAATTACGCTTACAATTTTTAAGTAGTCTTTCAAGAGTCAGTTTTCAAGGATTACATGGGGTTCATCTTTAAATACTGCATTCAATATCAACATTGGATATACAACAGTCCCTTGAAGAAATAAACAATCTTTAAAAATTAATTACCAGGAAGCAGAATTTATTTACCTTCCGAAGGATCAGGGGAAGACTCGAGATTATAAGCAGCAATTCGTTCGTTTAGCTCGAGAATTTCATCATCATCAGTATCTTCATCCTTCAAAATCGAAGAGGCCTTTCCCTGAAAAGTAAGTACAAAAGTTAGTAAAAAAAAAATTTCAAAATTCACTTGCAGAATGATAATTTGTTGTGACAGATATTATTTCTGTAATCTAATGATATTGACCTTCTTAGAAGGAGCTTTCTTTGGAGCTGCTTTGGCTTTAGCTTTTACCACCCCGGGGACATTATCTGAGGAGAGGGAGGAAAATTAAAACTAGACAAAGAAAACATATCTTTTACAACAAAACAAATTAAGTTTCCCAACTTACCGGTTTCCATGGCAAAACTATATGTTGTTTCCATTGTTTCAGCAACAGGTTCTGCATTGCTGATCTTCTTACTATTCTTCCTGGGGTTTTTTGGTGCTTGTTTCGAGACCTTTAGACCAGCTTCATTCATCACCCTGTTCTTCATCTTCTTCCTCTCCTCCTCTGCTTTGGCATCATCAGTATCTAATCGCTGCATTGTGCAAACAAAATCAGACAAGAAGCAACAAAAATCGGGACGAAACATGGGCAATGAGATTTCAAGTCATACATCAAGTTCTCTCTCAAGATTATCAAGATCCTTTATCCACAGAAACTTTGGAGTAGCCTTTCTCAACTCATCAACCTTTCCGTTAAGCACGTCCCTTTCATTACATAGCTCTTGAACCTTCTCAAGCGTCAATGTTGCAATTCTCATCGACACTAGGTACTCATAATCAGAAGCATCTGATGTTTCCTCAATTTCTTCCGAATCCTCAATTGCACCGGCAACTGCTGGTTCGACAGTCTTGTCACTTTTCTTTGAGATAGGGGTGAAACCTTTCTGCCGCAACTCGAGAAATAGTTCAGCTTGCTTTCGGTTGTTCACAATTATCTCTCCATTCACAACCCCAAGTATGAACCTAACCTTGTTTTCCAGTTTTAACAACTCCTTTTCAAGATTCTCCAATTGAACTTTCTGCATTAAATTATTTTATAGTAAGTAGTCATATCTACAAACACAAACATAATTCAAACAACCAATATTCGTTTTCCATTTGATCCATTTACCTTTCTTTTTTCATAAAATTCAAGTCTCAAGTGAAAGAATTCCTCAATGACTGCATAGAATGAAGAAAAAAACTTGTAAATAAGAACATTGGTAATATAAATATAGAATACAAGATCGACAACAATATCAAATTCTTACTCTGTTCAGGGGTATCATATTTTTTTATCACTCCTTTTGGATCGAACAGGTGCATGTTGCTTGTGCTGATTGAAGTTGTAAGCCTAAATTTCTTCAACAAGTCCTCTTCCTTTGCAATCCTCAAGTTCTCCTCAGAAAGGATGATTTCGAAATGGACAGTTTTATCATCATTATGCTCTCTGTAATCCTGCAACCAGCAAAACACTGCTATGAGAATTCCAAACTCCCCTAGTGCACATCATTTATCTAATGTGCCATTACAAATGGCGATTATATATATTACCTTGATGAATGCGTCTTTTATTTTATCATTTCCAGTCATAAGGGATTCCAAAAATTCCTTATAATCTATGGTCCATCTTTTGACTGGCAATTCTGTGATCCTGAGTGTAGTTTCATTAACTTCCTCTATAATTCCAGTGATAGTAAAGGTGACACCAGCTTCCTTTGTCGCTGTTTTCTCGATGGTCCCTCTGAACCATTTGTACCAGGGATACATTGGTTCCATTGGCTCACCATTCAACAAATGTCTCACATTTGCAATAATCTCCCTTGGATTATAATTTGGAACGTAGGAGCTCCATCCAGTTCCAATTCCTTCACTTCCGTTTACTAGAACCATTGGTATAATTGGCATGTACCTAAATCACAAACCGACAGCTGATTATCTTTTGGGAAAAACACAACAGTACTAATTCTTCGGTAGCAAATTAAGAAATAAAAAATGAAAAAAAAAAAAAACTCACCAAGTAGGTTCAATAGATTGCCCATCATCAGTTAAGTAATCCAGGAGGATATCATCCTCCTTTGGAAACAGATAACGTGTGATGGGAGAAAGCCGGGTAAATATATACCTAGCACTCGCAGCGTCTTTGCCTCCCTGTTAGGTAACAGGAAATAACGGTGAACACTCCAAGATATATTGAAGGAAGCAAAGTTGCAACTTCAATTGAGTTTGAAAGAAATGAAGCTTCAGTTTGCCTCACCTGGTGACGGGTGCCAAATTGGCCATTTGGTTGAAGAAGGTTTATATTGTTGCTGCCCACATAATCCTGTGCCATGCCAATAATGGTACCGGAAAGTGACTGCTCACCATGGTGATAAGCTGAATGCTCAGATACAAAACCAGAGAATTGGGCAACTTTGATTTCCTTGGTAAAATTATGAGGCCTCTTGAAAGAGCAGTAAAGGATCTTTCTTTGACCTGGTTTCAGGCCATCAACCATTGAAGGAATTGACCTTTGAAGATCCGCCATGGAAAACAGTATAAGCTCCCTGTTGACGAAGTCACTGTACTTTATAAGTTTATCCTGCTGATCAAGGTAAGTACCAGGCTGCAAAATGCCAAACATGAACAAAGTGTTATTATAAACAGATTTTGAAAATTTGGGCCATGCCTGAATTCCGAATTGATGCATGAATCAAACCTCAAACTGTCGGAGCCAATTCTTTCTTGCTTCAATCTTCTTCTTGCTAAAGGCTAGCTCAATTGCATCCCCGTCTTGCTCATCTACCCAGACAAAGTCTTTCTTGTGCTTATCTAGATCACTGAAGTAGTCCTTCCCTTCCTTTGATGTGCTTGTTCCCAACCCCTGCCAAGACACCAGATAATTTAGATTAAAAAAAATATTAAAACTACATAATTTGACAGAGTTGGAAATTCTACATGTTTCCTGGACATGAAAATTCAAACCTTATAGTACTTAATAGTCCAGCTCTTTACATCACCCATCAAACTTTTTCTCCATGCTTCATACTCAGGCATGGTAAAAAAGGATAATTCTTTCTTGTTTGAGTGCCTAGCCTGTACAACAAATATGTAATGAAAATTAGTAACTGTCCATTACGAAAATTTCCGCATAAATGAAAACCAGAGTAGTTTATTGAGCAACACAGACCTTCACTATAGGTGTAATGAACTCCACTAAGAAAGAAGGAATTTTTAGCAACGATGGCCAAAATGAATGAATGAAATTAATCAAAAGGCCTTTGATATGGGAGCCATCGTGATCCTGTGCAAACATAAAATAGAGCTATGGTTAGCCACTAGACATCAGCAAACACGTAAGTCTATTCACAGTCAATATATAGGAGAGAAATCAAGCATAAACACAAGGAAAAGTGTGAAGCTCCAAACCTGATCAGTCATAATCATCAAATGGCCATATCTCAATGACTTTATGCTGTCATATGATTTTCCATGCTGAAGTCCAAGAATCCGCTTGATATTTTGAATTTCAGCATTTTCCAAAATCTGTTTAGTGCTTGCTTCCCTCACGTTGAGCAGTTTACCTTTCAACGGAAACACACCATAGTAGTTTCGACCAACAACAGAGATCCCAGCCATCTGGTTTAACTCAATTCCGTTAGAAACTCTGAAGCACAACCAAAACTTAACTAGAAACCAGTTTAAAGCTCGAAAACTTACTGCAAGAGCCTTCGCCGAATCTCCTTCTGTCAGAATCAATGTACATTTATCAGAGTTCTTCCCTCCTGCATCATTAGCATCCTCTAGCTTAGTGATCCCAGTGATCCTTTGTCTTTTTGACCCATCAGTTTTCTTAAGATCTTTGCTCTGCTTAAAATCTGCCCAGGACAAGAGACTTTCCACTACTCCAGACTTGGACACTGTGACAGTGAAGAGTTACAAAAGCATCATATTGAAGCATGTGATAGCATACAAATGATAAACTTTCCATTGCCAATTGAGACAATGCGACAAACCTTTCTTCAAGAACTCTTGGGAGAGATCACATTTAGACCCAAAACTGCCTTGACGAATTGTCAAAGTTTCTTTGGTCTGTGAATCAAAAGCAGGGTTGTCAATAAGAGCATTGACAAAAACCCACAAATGGTTCTTCACAGCATGGGCTTTGAGGTTGGCATTCTTGTTCTTCTTATTCACGATATTCATTATGTAATTCGTTATCTGATTAGTAACATAATCAACATGAGTACCACCCTTAATTGTCGCGATCCCATTTACAAAGCTGACCTGGTAAAAACCACCAATCCAATCAAACAAAGCATGTAAGATTCATAATCAAGCTAAACTTTCCAACGCCCAGCTACTAAGAAACATCTAAATTACAACAACATTTCAAATACCTGTTGAAACTGCCCTTCACTAAGGGTCACACAGATCTCCCACCTCTCATTGACTTTTTCCGAAATCCTGAAAAACAAAAAAGTAATTTAAATAACAGCTGTAATTTAAATTTGATCTAACTTTCAAAATTGTTGATTGAAAAGTTCAAAATGGTACTTTGGGAGAGGGGGATCTACTCTGGCTTTGTTGGCAGATTGAAGGTAGAGATTAACATAGTCAAGGAAAGACTTAACAGGAACCCGTTGCCCGTTAAGCTCGACCTTCACCGTCTTCCCAAGGCATCCCGCGATGTCTACCACACGCTTCTTCATCAGGGCAACAACATCATCTTCGAGATGAGTCATATTGAATTTCGCCAAGTCGGGCTTAAATGTAACCTTGGTCCAGTTCTCACCCTCCTTGCACTTTGTTATAATGGGCTCAGATTTCTTCCCCATGTTGTCGGAGAAAACCTTCAAACCAGCATTACAAATTTATACAATTAGCAGTGCACATGAATCATAATAGCAGTGAGAACTAGTGGAGATATATGGACTAGAATGTTATAGGCATAAAAACAAATTTGGGAGAAAACTCAAATCTTTTGTTGTGATTTGAAACACGAGAAAACAAAATACCACTTGGCTCAGTGAAGCTTTTTCTAGTTTTGAAAACAAAAGATCTCAAAATTTTCATTTTCTGTGTATTTCATGTGTTTTCCCAGAGGCCAAATATTAGCCAAATAACATACATAAGGTAAATCATGATTACAAGTGAGAATTCAGGGAGGAAATAAATTTAAAAAATCTTTTAGTGTGAACATAGATGAACACAATAGCTCTAAATTCTGTGAAACATATATGAACTAAAATAAATAAACAAATGCTAAGGCATATATACACATTACTTATGGAAACATAAATGTGCGTAGACCTTTATAAACAAAGACAATCCCCAAATTAAGTTTCTGTCAGAACAGCAGACAAATCCTATCTAGATGAAATATCTAGAATAATCAGCCTAAAATTGTTTTTTAAAAGAAATTAGACCACAATAAACCCTAATTGAGAAGGAAAATAATCACAGACAATGAAATGTCTATAATTATCATGGAAAAAATAATCACAACAAACCTTAATCAGGAAGTAACAAAAAAAAAATAGCAGATCAGGAATTATCAGGCAACAAAAAAGGTCACACATGCACACATTTACAAAACCCTTGTACAGAAAAACAGAACCCTAAAAAATCAACAGTCAAAATTGAAAAAACCCTAAAACAGATCAAGAAGCAGATATCCAAACCACAACAAACCCTAATCAAGAACAATCAAAATGAAACAAGATTCCAAAAATCAAATATCATAAATAAAACCCAAAACCGACAGATCCACAAAACCGTCTCCCAAAAACCCTAGAAATAGAATCCAATACCTGCTTGTACTTCTTCTGGCGCTTCCCATCAGCAGTCTCGATCACAAACTCCGTAGAGAAGATGTTGGTGAGCTTCGCGCCATACCCATTCCTCCCACCGGTCGTCTTCTTTGTCGAATCGTCGTAATTGCTACTCGTCAAGAGATGCCCAAATATCATCTCCGGCACATACACCCCCTCCTCCTGGTGAATCTCCACCGGAACGCCATCGCCGCTGTTGTAGACGCTAATGCAGTTCTGTTCGGGGTCGATGACGACCTTCACGGCGTCCATTGACGGATCTCTCTGCTTGTTGTCGGCGGCGTTGACGAGGATTTCGTCGAAGATCTTGTAGAGGCCGGGGACGTAGGAGACGGATCGCTGGACCATTTCACCGTTCTCGTAGACCCAGAGGGCCTGGGTGTGCTTCTCGATGGAGCCCACATAGGTGTCGGGGCGGAGGAGGATGTGCTCGAGCTGGGTCTTCTTCTGGTAGGTCTCTTCGATGGTTTTGGCGGGTGGGACATTGGAGTTGTTGCTGGATTGGAGAGGGAGTTTCTTGGGAGGCATGGTTGGAGAGAGAGGGGAGACACGGAGATTGTGTCTTTCAGTATGTGTTTGTGTGTGTGTGAGAGAGAGAGAGAGAAATGGAGAGAGTCAGGGGTGAGAGAGGGGTTAAAAGAATGAGGAGCGGTGAGACTAACGGTCGAATGATTCGAATTTTGAATTTTGAATTGGGCGGGAAGAGGAATAGGATTGGGAATGAGGGTTTCAGAGATCGGACGGTGGGAGATTGTTTTGGGTGGCCACGTGGGTGCTTGAGAACATCACCGCCTTCTTTGTGTTTTTGTGTCTGTATTTTGTGTTTATAAACTTCTTTTGTTAGTATTTTTGGAATATGTGTGTTAAAAAAAATATTTTCACTTAGGCAAATTTAGACATATTCCACTAAACATGAATTTGGTATTTATTGGGGTGTTTCTCACTTACATTTTCTTCACTTTATAATATATTTTATTATTTTATTATTTATATTTTTAAATTATTATTTATTAATTTATAAATATATTCTATTTATTTGTTTATTATTATTTCATTATTTAATTCATTTTATTTATAAATTATTTATTTATTTTCAATTATTTAAAAATATATTTTATTAATTTAATATTAATTTATTATTATTATACTAATTTTTTATTATTATCATGAAGTATTTATTTGTTATTATATCTACTTATTATTTATTATTATATTTATTTATTATTTATTATTTCTTATTATATTTATTTTTTATAATTATTTATTTCATTTTGTTTATTATTTATTATTTTTATTCTATGTTTAAATATGTTTTATGTAATTTATTAATTAATTTATTATTATTATTTATTATTTAGTCCATTTTTTATTATTATATTTATTTATTATTATTGTATTCATTTATTATTATTATTATATTATATTATATTTATTATTTATATTATTAAATTATTATTTATTAATTTATATAGTAATTTATAAACATATTTTATTTCCTTATTTATTTATTTATTTATTATTATTTCATTATTTAATTCATTTAATTTATAAATTATTTATTCATTTTTTAATTATTTAAAAATATATTTTATTAATTTAATATTAATTTATTATTATTATACTCACTTTTTATTATTATTATGAAGTATTTATTTTTTATTATATATACTTATTATTTATTATTTTATTTATTTATTATTATTTATTTCATTTTGCTTATTATTTACTATTTTTATTATATTTTTAAATATGTTTTATGTAATTTATTATTTATTTTATTAATTTATTATTATTATTTATTATTTAGTCCATTTTTTATTATTATATTTATTTATTATTATTGTAATCATTTATTATTATTATTATATTATATTATATTTATTATTTATATTATTAAATTATTATTTATTAATTTATATATTAATTTATAAACATATTTTATTTATTTATTTATTTATTATTATTTCATTATTTCATTATTTAATTTATAAATTATTTATTCATTTTTAATTATTTAAAAATATATTTTATTAATTTAATATTAATTTATTATTATTATACTCACTTTTTATTATTATTATGAAGTATTTATTTGTTATTACATTTACTTATTATTTATTATTATATTTATTTATTATTTTTTATTATTATTTATTGCATTTTGTTTATTATTTACTATTTTTATTATATTTTTAAATATGTTTTATGTAATTTATTATTTATTTTATTAATTTATTATTATTATTTATTATTTAGTCCATTTTTTACTATTATATTTATTTATTATTATTGTATTCATTTATTATTATTATTATATTTATTATTTATATTATTATATTATTATTTATCAATTTATATATTAATTTATAAATATATTTTGTTTATTTATTTATTTATTATTATTTCATTATTTAATTCATAAATTATTAATTCATTTTTAATTATTTAAAAATATATTTTATTAATTTAATATTAATTGATTATTATTATACTCACTTTTTATTTTTATTATGAAGTATTTATTTGGTATTATATTTACTTATTATTTATTATTATATTTATTTATGATTTTTTATTATTATTTATTTCATTTTGTTTATTATTTATTATTTTTATTATATTTTTAAATATGTTTTATGTAATTTATTATTTATTTTATTAATTTATTATTATTATTTATTAGTTAGTCCATTTTTTATTATTATATTTATTTATTATTATTGTATTCATTTTTTATTATTATTATATTTTATTTTATTTATTATTTATATTTTTAATTTTTAATTATTGATTTTTAATTTTTCAATTTCAACCCAAAAAACATCTCTACCAAACATACTTATGTTTTTGGATGAATAAACAAAAACCGTGTTTTTTGTTTATATCAACACAAACACAACTCTACCAAACATGCCCTGAGTTTTATGATTCTCAAATCTGAACGAGAAGTGTGTTTGATATACTAGTATATGATTAAATGAAATTAGAACAGTTCCCTTAATAAAATTCAATTTTTTAATGTTTATTCTTGATTTTGATTATTTTTATCCGATAAAATAGGAATGGGTTTTTATTTGAAATTGTAAAATTAATTAGGTGTTCAAGCCGAAGCGAAAGCATTCATTCACCCTACAGATATAATCTTGTTTTGATAAAAGAGAAATGTATCGGATATTAGATTTTGTAGCACTTTTAGTTGCAATAAAAGGAAGAAAATATAAAATTGAAGATGAGAGAGATGAAGCGTCAAACCTGATGAATTTGGGTTGAAGTTGATGAATTTGAGGCTTGATTTTAATCTAGACTAATATAATATGGCTCTTGATCTAATGACTTTTAATCACATCACAATTAGGTTTACTTCCAAAGTTACTCCCTACGAGGATTAGGATTATTAATTAAGATGAGATTCATTATTATAGTCCATTAAATTATAGTAAAAGCATGAAATAAAATATAAAAAATAATTTAAAATTTTAGTATTCTATCTCAATAAGATTTTTAATTTATATATTCAATATAATTTAATACCATTAGATTTTGTTGATATAATTTAAATAGATAATTTTTACAAAAATAAGTGTTGGTGCTTTCAAATAGGATTCTACTTGAATTGTAGTTATAGAATTCAATTATATTTTGTAATTATAATTCAAATAGAAATTTGATTGGAGTTATAGATATTAATTAAATTTTTTAGTTATAATTCAAATAGAAATTGGATTGAAAAAATCACATAGAAAAATTACACTATAAATACTGAAACTCTTAATAGTTTTAATGGTAGTATAGATGTGTGTATAAGTGAGATATTTTTTTATATGTTCACTTGTTTTTTTGAGTTATATATATATATATATATATATATTCTATATATACAAACACAGACACAAACAACAAAAAAGGGGGGAAAATGCGGATCAAGTCCTGGCCAGTTGTTATGACGATCCGAAAGACTCCCTCTCAAAGGACAATGAATGAGACACGAGACTATCACAAACTTTCAACTTTTATTTTTGAAATTACTTAGAAGCCGGTGAACTAAGCCTTGGAGGGGGGGGGGGGGGGGGGGGGGGGGGGAATAGGCTTTTTATAAATTTAATTATCAATTAAATTTATTTGTGGAGTATTTAAATTTAATCAGAATAAATAGGTTATTAAAAAAATATTTTTAGAATAATAATATTAATCAGAGATAAAATAAATATTTATTGAAAATATATTTTTAATAAAAATACTGAATTTTTAATAAAAATATTTTTATCTTAATAAAAATAATATATTTTTATTAAAAATATTTTTGTTTTAGGGCCTGTTTGGATAAGTGGTTTTGGGCCTGGTTTTGGTCTTTGATTTCAAGACCAAACCATGTTTGGTTGGTGGGTTTTGGACTTGGTTTTGGGCTTTTTAAAACCAACCACTAAAATCATGGTTTTGGCATACCAATTTTGAATTTTCCCTCTCTCTCTTTAGATATATATATATATATATAGAATTATTTTTTCGGAAAAAAAATTATTTTTCGGGAAAAAATTATTTTTCCCCATTTTATATCTTTTTTTTTCTAAATTTTTAATTTTTTTCAGTATATAATAAAATTATTCATAATTTTATATATTTTTTGAATTATATATATTTTTTCGAATTTAAGATATATTATTTGAATTTTATATATAATTTTCACATTTTTAAATATTTTTTTCGATTATATATATATTTTTTGGAATAAAAAAATAAAAAATGTCAAATTTTTTCGGGAATTTTAAATATTGTTTAATTATATATATTTTTTCATTTTAATATTTTTTTTCCAATTTTATATATATATTTTTCATATTTATATATTTTTAATACATATTAGTATATATATATAATTATACCAAGACCAAGACCAACTCCTTACCAAATATTATATATAGGTTTTAGATTTACCTAAAATCACCCAAGACCACCAAAACCAAAATCACAAGACCAAGACCAAAACCAAAACCAAAACCAAGTTCCCAAACGGGCCCTTAATAAAAATAATAAATTTTTATTAAAAATATTTTTCTACAATAAAAGATATTATCTTATGGATTATCAATTTGTGATGTCCTAAAATCAATATTGTGATACGTAGAGTACAATTGTTTCCCAAATATGTGATGTGAGGTTATTATAACAATGTTTAATAAAACGCAGTGTTGACCCACCGATCGATCTTTGTACCATTGATAAATTGCGAATGTGTTTTCCAATATGCCACTGATCGATCGCGTATCCCACCGATCGATCCTTGTACCACCGATTAATCGCAACCACCAAACGATTGAACCACCACCGATAATTCGTTTAGTAAGAATTTGCTACCACCGATCGATCAATTAACCCCCGATCATTCGAAAAATTCTAAATGCGAATTCTGGGAACAGTGTGCAAACTATTCTCGTTAAATATTTCCCAAAAAACTTTCTCTACACAAATTATATCAAATTATCTTAACCACACACTAATATATTTGCAAAATTTAAAACAGTAAATTACACAGATTTATACGTGGAAAAACCTTGGAAACGTTCTAAGGAAAAAACCACGGATACCCTCTGGTATTGATGCACTATGAATCAAAGAGTTTGTACAGTAGGAATGGCAATGGGGCGGATCGGGTCGGGGATCCCCAACCCCATCCCCGAACCCGCCCTTATTTTGTCCCCCCGAACCCGCCCCACCCTCGATAAAAAAATTTATTTTTTGCCCTGCCCGCCCCGTGCCCCGGTATTACATTTTTATATAAAAAAACTATATTAAATAATATATATGTAAAATATATATATATATATATATATATATTTTACCTTTTTATATAAAAAATTATATCTTAAACATATATATATATATTATATATATTATAATATATATAACCGGGGCGGGGCGGGGGTACCCTCGAACCCGACGGGGATTTTTTTTTTGCCCCATCCCCGCCCCCATTTATGTAATCGGGTCCCCATACCCGGGCTAAACGGGGCGGGGCGGGGCGGTTCCCAATCGGGGTGGGTATTATTGTCATCCCTATTGTACAGACTCTATGAAGTTAGGACTTACAATAGCTCTGATTTGTCGTTGTTCACTCGATGTCTGAAAATCTTGATTCACTCGCGCTCCATGAAGCTTCTTGCTCCAGTCTCCATACTCTGACGGCTCCGCTCCTTACAGATCAATGCACACACAGTGCAACGGATGATGTGTAGATTTTTCAGTATCTAGGTCATTCAATTGTGTATAAAAATCATAACAATTGTAGCACAATTGAATAGCCCCCAAAAAACTAGAGAGAACTAAAAGATGATCAATCAATATTTTCTCTTTGTCTCTCTCTCTGCAAATGGATATTTTTTGTGGAAAATTTGCAAAGCTCTCAAAACTTGTCTTCTCTTCTTAATCTCTATCCATATTTATAGAGAAAGAAGTTGTAACGCCCCGCGTTTTCCTTTCACTTTTCCGAAATTCTTTTCCAAGTGTTAACGTTTTATGACGTCACTCATTCCTGACGTCTTGTGTATTCTCGGTACGAGTAAATTTTTCGCGTTTAAGTTTTGGACTTAGTGGGACGACTTTGTGGTATTTCGTTTCCGGTTTTGTGGATTTGAGTGTCGCCAACGACTACGAGGGTTCGTGCAATGTCTTCTCGTTGGAGCTTCGGCAATCGTGTTGCGTTCTCGAAAGTTCTAACCTAATTTAGTGTAGACATTCGGTGTAGTGCTTATGTGAATTTCTTGTTATATTTTTGTGTTGTAGGTCATAAGAATAGTTAGAAACGATTTCGGGAAAGAAATGACCTAGAGGTATATGAGTAATTTCATATTTGGAGCACTTAGTAAAAATTATAGAGAATTGGCTAAGTATTGGTGTATGAATGGCATAGTGGTAATTAGAGAGGATGATAAGGGGTAGAAGGGTAATTAAGAGGCTTGATGACACTCTTGTAATTAACCCCAACTTTGGAAGAATTTGGTCATTTCCACTTTTCATGTGGTGTCTCATTCTTAGCCCTTGATCTCATTCTCCCATCTTTGTTTTAGACCCTTAGATCATAAGGCCTTGTTTGGTTGGCACTTCAATGGAATAATCCATTATTGTTGGTTTTCTACTTGACAAGACTTTTTGTTAACCATTGGATGATAAGGCCTTGTTTGACAAATTAATGGGTTTTGTGATATGTGTAATAAGTCTTCCACTTGACAAGACTTATTCCTAGCCCTTGGATTCATTTCCTTTTCCCCATCTTTATTATGGACCTTTGGATGGTGAGTGGTGTGAGTGGGAAATCTCTACATATTGCAAGTCTTCCACTTTGCAAGACTTCATCCTTTTCTCTCATTTTCTTCCTCTTTTTTCTTCTCCACTTATGGGTGGAATTCATCACCCTAAGTTGGGAGTTTGGTGTAGCCATCAACATAGAAGATGTTCATGGTGTCCTTCTCTTTGGTTTAAGCTAAAAATGGGTAAGTGTTATTCATCCCTTGTGTGTTTCCATTTCAAACCTAGTTAGGGTTTCTTGTTATAACCACTAAATGTTTCTTGCTCTCTTTTTGTGTTGGAGCTTGATTCATGGTTGGGAGGTCATGGTGAAGCTTTCCACCAGTTTACTCCTTGGATTTCGGTTGAGGAAGAGCTAGGGTTTCATGGGCTTTGCTTGGTGGTTATGGTGGTTTGCTCTTCAAGAGGTAGGGGGAGAACTTCCTAACTAGCCATCTTGTGATTGTGTAGTAGGATAAATTTGATTCTAGGATTTCTAGCATTAAAATGAAATTTGCTAAGTATATCCTTGGAAATATGAAGTTAGGGTTATAGCATGTTATATGACTTAACCTTTGTGTATAGAGTATTTTTGATGGTATTGAATAGGGTTATGAAGCATGCTAGCTATGTGGTTGTTTTTGAGATTTCTTATATGCAAGTGTGCTTGTATGCCTATATATATGTGTATGTATGTGGGTATAGCTATGTATATGTGTAAGTGTAGTTATGCATATGAGTATATGGGTGTTAGGAAGGTAGTCTTAGAATGAGATTAGGCTAATTCCTTTGGTTGGTACCGTGGATGTATTTTTGGACTTCATGTCATGTTGAGATGTGATATGTGAAGACTTGCTAAATTGAACTAAGAGCATGTTTAAATGAATGATTTGTATACTTGTTAATTAAAGTATAATTTGATAAATTGCAAGCATGATTAGGTGATGTAATTGCTTGTCGTGGATTATTGCTTTAAATGAGATTCAAAAGCATGTTAAAGAGGTTATGAGATTCATGTGATAGCATGTGGAGATTATTCATAAATATGATGCATTACATATTTATGTTGAGGCCCGGGATGCATATTGAGAATATCGTGTAGTGTCAAATCACGATGTTGATATATGTGGGTTGTGCATTCAAGTATGGGTGTCTTTGTGTCGGATCATCACAACAACTGGCCAGGAGGTATCACGTCTACGGAACTAAAAAGCCGGCAAATGTGAGTTAGGAGTCCAGGTAGAGGCTCATTTTCTTGACTTTTGTAGTCATGGCGTACGGAGTCGCAAGTTGGGCTCTCGTGCAACTGTCTTCCTTATTGAGGTGATAGAGAGAAAAATCACTTGGGAAGAGTCGACGTGGAACTCTACACTACTTGAAGAGCTTGTATCCTCAAAAGTAAGTGGACAGAGTATGTATCCGTTACCCTTGGGAAGGGTGTGTTTTTGTGTGAGTATCACGGGGAATGTCGAGTCACATTACACTGCATACCCTTTATGTGATCTCGTTTGACATGTATATGTGTTATATTACATGTGATGTTGGAGCATGTTAGTTATGAATATTGCATATAGATTTATATTTTTTTTATAAAATGCTCAAGTGAAATTGAAGGATGTGAAATGTAAATTCCACGCCTTGTTTAAAGTATAATGTGGGATCAATAATTATACTTGTTGTATATGTGCTTTTATACCCTAGGGTGTTGATATGATTTGGTTTAAGGGCTTTCTTGTGATAAGTAAAGTCGGTATAGGTTGTGATCTTGGTTGATGATGTATAATGACCTTATGATCTTGTTAGAAACCTAGGTGATGTGGTTTCGAATATGAAATTGAGGTTTGAAAGAATCGAAAGGGGTTCTTGATTTGAAACTAGTTGGTTCCGTGGCAACGGGCACTAGGTTCCCTTTAGCGGTCTCAAGGAATGGAATGTCGTCGGAGTTGTAGTCATTCCCGGTTAAGTCGTAATAGGATTGTGAATTTGAATGTGGAGCGAAGTGTGGTTGGGTTAGAGTTAGTGCCTTGTGTATGGTCACTTGCCCTTTTCTTCAAGTTGCTTTCGAACTTCGGTTCTTCATTCATTTGCTACATTTAAGCGTCTCTAAAATCACTTGGTTTTTCCGTTGGTTTCGGTTGTTCCCGAAAACGGATTTTTCATAAGACTTGTGTTTAGTCTATTCGGTCTTTGAGTGAAAAACCCATTTTTGCCTACCCCCGTGATGCTGACAAAAACTTTGAGTTTTGAAATGGTTTTAAAATCAAGAAATAAATGATTTTAACTTTTGAAAGTCGGTGGTGTCTAAAACGGATATCGGGGGCATGACGGTTAGTTTTTATGGATTTTCAAGAAAGTATTTTTGATAAAACTAAACCGAGATTAAATGATAGTTTCTCATTTCTACAGTTCCTAAATGAGTCGTGTGACACCCCCAAATTTCCATGCATAGGTTGGCCAGACCCATACACAGAAAAATAGGAGCGTCTGTAATTGATAACATAAGCACAGAAGAGAAGACATAAAATCGAAATATAATAATAACAACAATAATAAAAACAAGGATACCACTTATACATGAAGAAGACCAACCCCAATACATCCTTAAATAAAATAAGTCCCACAAGGTACAACTTGGAAATCCCATAAACATGGACCCCTAGAAACACACTTAAAAGAAATGCAACATATGTCATTTATCGGATCCTACCCTGGAGTGGAAGGGAAATATGATAGGACCGAACGGATAGATATGACGTCCTCACCCTTGCTGGTGAAACTGCCGAGGACCTGAAGCAACAAAAATGTGGGTTAAACCCACGAGCAAGTACAACTCTACATGATCTCAAGTAGAGTACCAAAAATCCATCCTCTTTCCTAGTGACACCTAATCCCAAAATTATATTATAAAATAATAATATATTTAACTATAACCATAGTCACTAATATACCACCATTTAATATAATTATCTTTATAAATTCATTCCATAAATCCGATTTTTCCATTTAACATCCATGTCTTACCATAACCACGTACCCGACAACTCACCCATGCCGTGACAACTCACCCATGTCCCGTGGTACTATTGAGACTGCAATATTAGTCAGTCTCCTTGTGGTACCTTATAATTCTCCAAAACATAGTCATTTGATTAAATCTTATGATTATACGAATTTATTAATTCACTTGTATTCTTTAATCGAGAATGTATGATAATTGGAGAAGTCGAGTCTGGGGGGTCTAGGGGGGGCGGCGCGACGTTTTCCTGAGCGCCCCCCTGGCGGGGTCTGGGGTAGCGCCCCAGCGCCAAGGTATACGGTATTTTATACGGTCAAAACTATTCATTTATACAGTCAAAAATACGTAATCCAGTATAATTCTTGAAACACATAATAACAATATAAATCCATGTCCAAAGTCTGATAACAAATAAAATAGAGAAAAACAATTACATAAATATGCAATATTTCCTAATAACAGTTTTAAAATCTTTGTCAACATTGAAACCTAAAATATTTTTGTATTCAGATATTTATACTTAGTTTCAACCATATACACCTCATCCGAATCATACCAACAAGACACATAACCACGAATCCATGCATGTATATCTACATATGGTAATAACAGATTTGTACGTATAGCTAGATATAAACATAGTCTCATGCATATATCAATATATCATCACAAATCTCTATGTATATACAAGATATATACATATAATCATGGATCTGTACATATATGTATAACCAAAATATAAATCATCACATATATATATATATATATATATATATATGAATATAAACATACTCTAACAGATCTATACATATATACCTATATAAATCCACGAATCTCTACATAAATACAAGATCTATATATATACTTATGGATCTATACATATACATATAAACAGAATATATATCATCACATAAATAAACATGAATTTGAACATACTCTAACAGATCTATACATATATGCCTATATAAATCCACGAACCTCTCTATATATACAAGATCTATATATATAATTATGGATCTATACATATACATATAAACAGAATATATATCATCACATAAATAAACATGAATATGAACATACTCTAACAGATCTATACATATATGCCTATATAAATCCACGAATATCTACATATATACAAGATCTATATATATAATTACGGATCTATACATATATGTATAAACATAATATATATCATCACATAAATAAACATGAATGTGAACGTACTCTAACAGATCTATACATATATGTATAAACAGAATATATAAATGTCATATATGAACATGATTTAGACATACATATACATATATGAAAAATACTATCTAGCAGATTATAGATGCATAAGGTAAAAGTTACGAAATTTTAGTACAAAGAGGAAGAGTAGAACATATGTCTTGCCTGATTTGGAGAGCTTACTACACCACGGATCCAGATCCAAACCAAGTATTTACTCTCTCTATCTATATATATATATATGTATACGTATATAGATGAGTGAATAAGAAGAGAGAAGTCTGAAATTTTTCCTTAGTCTTGAGAGATAATAAGCTGAAAAATCCTTATGGTTATATAGGGGAAATTAGGTTATGACGAATGAGCATAATGCCCCTAGATCTGCCACAATAACCATCATGCCACTCGTCTTAAAGACTAATATGCCCTTATCAGATCCCATAATAACAAACTTACCTAATAGTCATAAAATTACTAGAGTACCCTTACTCAATAATTTAAATACCCACCATACCATCCAAAATAAATAAAGAAATAACATAATTATTTAAATATGGGGTATTACAAGTCGGTCGAGGACTTTTGTCTCATGATTCCTAAGGCTTTGAAGCTGTTTGGAAGTCATTTTTGAGGTTTTTTAATCTAGGCAATCGACTGGCCCCTTCTAGGCAGTCGACTGGGTCAACCAAGCATTTCATGTAAGGATTTTGGAGCTCTTTAGTTCAGCCAGTCGACTGGGTAATTGAGCCAGTCGACTGGGTCATCAGACAGCCGACTGGGTAAACTAGCCAGTTGACTGGGTCAGCTTTGGGTGGATTTTTCCTGATTTTCGAAAATTCATTTCTCTCACCTCGTAACTCGGATTGCGGTCCCGTTTATTCCTATGGATTGTGCTAGGAATAAAATTTGTAGATAAAATTTAAAATAATTTATTTAAATTAAAAATGACTGTTTTACCCTTGGAGAAAGAGGGGTACTTCAGCTTTCCGTTTTTATCGGCGTTATCCGATACCGTTTTCAAAAATTCATATCTCTTACGTCAGGGCTCTGAATTTTATCTCGTTTGTTTCTATGGTTCAACCTATGTCTAAATAGGTGGGGCAACCTTTGAAAGTACATCTTTTTCCTTGAAATGACCATTTTATCCTTTGGCGAACATGTGACATTTGAGTGGTCGGTGTGATGGGTTATTCAATCCATTTCACTTCCTTTTGTTGTTGGGCAACCTTTGTGACTTACCTTAGGTTTACATGAATATTTTACCCCTGTGTTGGGTTTATGGATGTCATTACTGGCATGTGAAGTGATTGATAGTATGATTCGATAACAATTTGAGGTTTTGGAGTTCGGTGTGTTTGTGGCCTAGGAACTGTAAGTGTTATCATTCCTAGAGTGTTATGAATATGAGGGTTACTCACATGATTTGATGATAGTGTTGAGGTGATAGTGTTGTGTTGATTGTCAGTGTGGGACTGACAGGTACGAGTCGTAGTGATCTATGAAGGGGGTCTGTACTACGTATCTGGTATTGGTTGTATATCCTTGTATGTATATATATATATACGTGCATATATATATATATATATATATATATATATATAGGTGTGAGTTATTTCATGTTGTTGCGATATAGTTTCACTATATGCTATTTGTCTATTTGTGGATGCATAGTAGGGGACTAGTGGGATGTATTCCGGGGTCTCGTCTTGGCGTGATTGCCAGGTGGGACATTTGACTGACCTAGGGTAGATGCATGTACACCGGTTGGTTTTCATTCGATTTAAACAGTCGTAGGATGTGACGGTTATGATTTCTTTCTCCTACGGGGCTCAATGAGCTCACCCCGGCAGCGGTATGCCTGGTGGTTTACACCACCAGTTTGCAGGAAATGTTTCGGTTATAGACAATGTGGAGTGCAGGATGGCTCGTGGCACTGATGCGGTTGCGGGGTTTGGGACGCTATATATATAGAGTTGATCCTTTTGTTTCATTTTCTCGTTCCCTGTATTGGGACCATTGATGTTGTACGTCTTGGGAGTCAGTCTGTTGACCTATCCCTTCCTTGTATTTAGTATTTTTACATTGTTGTAGAGATGTATTCTTTCGGCACCTAGACGTGCCTTGTGTATCATTTGGTTTAGCTTCCGTTTTGTTGTGTATGGAATTACTATTGCTAATAGGATTCCATTCGGTTTGTGGTTGTTTAGTATCTTAATTGGTCGCTCATTTTATGGATCACGGCCCGAATTCCTCGGATGTCCCGGTTCGGGAGTCTTAGGAAATTTGGGGCGTGACAGAAGTCTTCAATTATGAAATAGAAATATTCAATTATGGAATAATATTTTTTGATCTCCAAGCCTTTTTCTTGTCTTTCAAGTCTTTTCATTGACCTCGAAGTCTTGATCTTTTTACCATTAAGTTCTCAAACTTTAACCAAAATACTTAATCTACCCAACATGGTTATTGACTAGACATGTCAATATAAAAATGTTCTTACAATTTTGTTTGGAGAACTTGAGGTAAAAAGAATATTAATTGATATTTGCATTATTTCATTCGGCATACTTGCTTAGCCAAAATCGCATCAATGTGCCATAATTACGGGTTGAGTTGTCCCTAGAAGTACCGGTGGAATTGGTCTTCTTGTGTTAACATATGACTTGTTTACCCTTTTCACATAAACCACACATAAGACCTTTCTTGTCAAAGTTGAAAAATAATAATATCTAAAATAATGCTTCCGCACAGACCCTTTCACATCTATGTGAAACAATTGTTCATTTGGGAATGAATCTTCCTCCATGCCTAAGAGTAGTCATAAGGCACAGATATATCCCAAATATTTCTCTTTTAGTAAGTAGGTTCTCAACCAAACCACCCATAGGGACTGGTTAGAAGATTGAACAATCTTCCAAAGGTAATATTTCTCCTTATTCCCGTTTCAATAGTTATTTTGTTGCCAAGAAAAAATTATTTTTTAGATTGTTTACCTCTAGTTCTATCTGGCGTAAGTTGAAGTGGAATAAACATTAAAAATTGAAGGATTGACAAAGCAAACAAACAGCAAAAAGGGGGAGAAAAAAATGCGGGGCGGGTCACCCTGTGGACTGACCCAACCCATTTACAACCCGGCATAGCGGACTGAACATAAGTCACTGACCCATTTACAATCCGCCCATTTATTGTCATAGAAAGTTCGCAACCACCTGCTTCTTCGATTATGTTGCGAATGCTTTCCTTGACTCCTCTAGATTGTTGTATGTAATGATCTTTGCTGTGGTTAAAATACTCATTCATGGTTGAACGGTGAGGAAGATCTTATACTTACTCATGTTTGTCAGGAGTTAGGTTTGTTGTGATTTGTGAAGTTTATGACAAATACATTTTTTAGATTGTTTTCCTCCTATGCTTGTGGAGAAGTTCAAATGAGTTTACTGATCTCAATGCATTTTTATTTATTTATTTTTGCTTGGCTGAAGAGAAAAAAAAAGAGAGGATGAGTGTTCAGATTTGGTACAAATTTGACATAAGAAATACATTTAAAATCAAGTTCATATTCATTCCATTTCATGTCCAAAGTAGGGCTAGCATGATAACGCTCTTCCAATGACCAGAAGTTCTTCTAAAATTTTTACCTATTCAAAACAGTTTTTTGCTCCAGAAAGTCAAAAGCAACTTCCAAAAAGCTGAACCGAACCAAACGAGGCCTGAGAGCCATTTGGGTTCAAATTTTCATCTACAGTACGTAATTTCTAACTATGATGGGGACCAGAGGGCACAATCCGTATACATCTTCACAACCTACCTTGCTATATACCGATGAGTAGAAATGTAAACGTTGATGAAAAAGTTTATAGCAATCACAACTATGTTAATAAAAACTTTTTTTTAACTCTTCTACCATTTCCAGCAAAATGAATGTGATGATGCAGCCTAGGTGGCCTTTCATCTACAATTCTACTTCACGCTGTTGCAAGTTGCATAAACTCGGCTCAACCAATGTACGATCTGTGATGTGCAGTGGAATCCACCAAACGAGTGAAGCTATTCGATTCAGTGTCCTGAAAGCCGTTCTTAAGAACTCAGGAAATCACAAAACCATTTTAAGTGAACAGTAGAAGACATTTCTCTCACATCAAGCCATTTTACAAATCTAGTTTTCACACAACAGCAAACAGTTTTGTACAGCAGTCTGTTCTGATTTTCAGATCTCTCTAGTTCCGAAAAAACTGAACTACTTCTAAAAGAAACTAAACCAAACAGACACCACAATCAACATATATAGCATTTCCAATTGTCCAACATTTCCACACAAAACCAGACATGATCTCCTTACTAGTAAATATAAATTGACACATGCTTAATCAACTTTCTGAGGTGCAGCATTTCAACTGTAGAGCTTACAAAATTTTCATCAGGAAGTGAGTGATCAAATTTAAACCACGCCACTGTTGTCTAGTAATCTACTTGTCGGGATAAACACCAATGGATAATCTAAGAGTACATTACTGTACTAAAACCAACTAAATAAAAAACTATTCAGCCATCCAATAGACTGCACCCAAGTAATATAGCAGAGGCATTTACTTGACCAAAATGAAAATACAAGTTGTTTTAATCATGTAAATATTACCGCACATCACCATCAACTTGGAAACCAACAATCATCCTTAATGCTGCAGTGCGAGAGAGCCATAATGCTGCAATGCGAGAGAGAGAGAGAGAGAGAGCTTCTAAGGGAATGCAGACCCATGCTCGCTATATACTTAGTGTTTGTTTGGATTGAGGGTGTTGGAAAGAAAAGAAAGTGAAGGAAACGGAGAGAAATATAATCTGTTTCAAAGATTAGGCGGGAAATGATAGATAGAAAATGTTCTTGAAGCTTCACGTAGTTATTCTGTACTGCTCCATGGAGGGTGTAGATTATCCATCTTGTTTAACAAGTGAATTTCTGTCTGTCTTGGTCAATATAGCATGTGGTATACTCTAACTCTAAGGCCTAAGATAAAGTGGGATGGTTTTGGGAAAGGGGTTATTGAGTTGATAAAACACTAATTTCTACCACCAAGGTAAAACCGACTGTAGTTTTTCCTCTCGCACAGGAAGTTGAGGGTTCAAGCTCTGACTTAAGCTTTAGCAGAAACACCGAATCTATAGTGGATTTGGCTAGAGTAGTCCTCAATCTGCTATGCTGCTGGTTTCTACTATCATAAACCAGTACTACTCTTGCACATCCCTCAAATAAGAGCAAGTAAAGGAGAAGAGATCTTCACGGTATAAAACCAAAACCTGTAATTTACTCACCAAATTCCCCAATATGGAGGAATAATTAAATACATTACAGTCGACATGTTTGAGGTTATCTAGAAGCAAAAGCAAAAGCTGAAGAGAGGGTTTCAAACAAATTGTGGCAGATTTGGCTACCTAGAGAAGTAAGTTTGCGAAAATTACTGCGAAACAAGCCTTGAAGTTTAACATCTAACTTGGAAAGTTCATAATTTCTGGGGCTAGAACCCTTGATATAAAAGCAAATCAGCTTTGTGATGAATGCAAAATGTGTCCTATTGAGCACCAAGGGACAAATGTATCTGTCTCCTTTTAGTTTTCATTTATGTTATTCATTTATGTCATTTCTAATGGAGGACAGCACCAGGGAACCGAAAATAATGTTGCCTATGATTGACACTATTGTAGACATAAAAACTCTCTGTTTCGATGTGATACATTTCTTGATTTAGATAAAATAGAACGTACATAAATGAAACCTGAAATATAGCAACTAAGCAATTATGTGAATATAAAACTGAGAAGTTAAGGATAAGTTGGTAATATGGGATGTAACATCAAGAATAGGATAAAACACGAGAGAGATTTTGCAGTATCAAGTGTAATTGGCATAAGCATGTAAGAAATATATTTCTACGCTTGCCTGGCATGTAAGGGGGAAAAGATAGAGAATTGATATATATGGATAAACAAACATTAGAGCGAGATGTTAACCGTTAGGAGCAAAAAATTAATGAATGAGAGGGACTACACTGGAAACATATTGAGTGAGGAGCAGTTGTTCATCAAAAAGGCGTCAAACTTTTAATAAGGTAGAACACGTTGCGGAAAATGAGAAAGCTTGTAGTGGATTAATAAGGTGTTAACAGATAAATGATAAGTTCTACTCTATGTAGAACCATAGAAGGAAAGAACTTGGAATCAGCTTAATTTTATATGTGACAAGTTGTTGGATTCTCAACTTTTATATTGCTAGATATTCTAGAAAGCAACTGATAATGGTGTGTGTAGAGCTAGTTTGGAGACCAAATGAATAATAAGGGTCAAAATTTATTTTGATTTGCAATGCTATAGTTGTAGAGAATTTATGTTTTCTAAGAGGCCTTTAACCAGTACTCCAGCACAGATGTAACCTGTGACCAGAGTTAAGAGAATAAGTAGAAGAAGCCGTGAACAGAGTAAAGTAGGAGAAAAACATATATCTACAAATCCCACTAGTTAGGACTCGACTCCTCCTGTGAGGTCTGTATCACACTCATATAATCCAGAATTTTAAGACAACTCTTCCATTAAATCTCATGCGTAGATAGATATTTATAGGATGTTGAACATATAATATATTTATATACAATATAACAGACATGTATATAAGGCATTGTTTGATCAAACTGAAAAGTAAATAGTGAAGACTTTAAGCCTGAAAGGCTTAAGTGATAATAATCATAAAACTTCTATGATATATTCATATATTTTTAGTGTTCAATATTAATTGATAGGTGAAATCACTCATTAAAAATTTTACTACATGTTAAGTGGCACTTAGCTTTTTTAATGATGCTCAAATTCTGTTATCGAAGACACTTACCTAGATAAACACTTAATCCATTAAGAAATAACGCTGAATTGGTATCAAGCAGCATCATAGAAGCAATGCCATTGTATATTCCGTCGTTTACTAAAATCAGAAAGTTTTGAAATCTTGATAACTAAGACAAGAGGACCCCCATAAGACGGATAAACAGTGCACTACTTACTTTGGACAAACAATTCAACAAAGTATCAAAGTAACCTGGATTCTTAAAAGAAATGTATATCTATCCAGCGGCATACTTACCTAGTTATCTGAAATAGCCATAAGCAGAGAACTAACAAGAAGCAGAAGTAGTTGCTTACTGGATTTCATAAATTATCGATGAAGTAGATATTTTAGTGCTTTGGGGCCGCTAAATGGAAGATCAATGGGCAGGAAAAAGTATTGCAACTTATTTCTCCAATAATGTAGATTTCTAGGAATGATTCAAGGGTTATTTAGGGCTGTAAACAGCAACTCATGAATGAGGTGTTTGCACGTTATCTTTTCTAGGGCTGTGAATAGAGTAACTCATTAACAAGTAAAACTTCATTCTCGATTCTACGAGAATTTTTATGAAAGCCTTTCATTTGCTTCTCTTCGATGTTAGTTTTATTTTCCCAGAATGTATCCTAATTTTTGGCCTAATACTAGGCCTTCTAATTCTGTAAGAGGTTTATCTAAAAGATTCGCAATATAACTAGGAAGACATTTCAAATACCTTCCATGGGTTACTGGGCATGCCAGTTTGATGTAGCCAACTTGAAGCAACAGAAAGAAAAGCAACGACTGGAGTGGGAGAATCAGAGTCAAAAAGAGGATTCCTGCTCTGCCGAGTCAGGTTCCTCCTGGTTCATCTAGATTTGACACCGAGAGTTGTATGCTGCGTTCGGGAAGGATGAATCGCTCCCAAAAAGGAATCATCAACTAATTTTGTCAATGAAAATGCCTAAAAACTCATTTCTAGATTTCAATTTTCACTTCTTTTTTCCTAGTTGATACAAATCAAACAATTACAATTCCTCACAATTCAACAATTTGTTGAACTGAATATGTACATAAATGTAGATATGCAGTTAGAACGTTTCTTATTTCTTTAAAGCAACTTTTTATGTATCCCAAGACACCGACTCCAGGACAGGAAATTTTGATACTGTACTCCAAATGTAAATTTGATCCATTTGGTGAATATAAAAGGATAGAGGAATCTTTGTCCATGTCTAATAAGGCAATTCCAGACATATCTAAGAGCACATAAAAATTCCCAAACATAACTTGATCCAAAATATGATCTAGGCAACATTATAGCACATGTTCTGAAAATCTTAAAATTGATGAAGTACAGTTAACTCCTAAACCTAACACAACATGGATAGAGCTTACCAAGCATCATACTAACTTGAATAGATGTAAAGGAAGACTAAAAGTCTATTCCTTCATGTCTATTCAAGTTAGTATGATGCTTGGTAAGTTAACATGAATTTCCAAATCAATCTTGTCCATGTTATCATGCTTTAGGTAATTGTAATGTAAAACTCTCAAACATTCAAAATGTAAAATGCCTAAGGCGGTTTAGACCATTTTGAAACTAGAATATCGTTGACCAATGAGAACATTGTCAAATGATCTGATTCAGCATTTCCTAAGAATCTACAATGTGCAAATCCTCTATATCACATTCCATCAAACAGGTTCACATGTGGTATCAATTGCCTGATCTATCAAGAACCACTGATCCCCAACATCAGGAGTGCAGAGTTTTCAAAAAATCTTACTGTCTGTTTAGTCATCTACAAAATATACTCAAAAGGCTGCAAATGCTCCGGGCTTATGTGAGAGCTTGGTCCACACACTTGATACATGTTAGGCTTGTTAGCTTACCACAGTTCTCAATCTAAAACATCCCATTCTCATTCAAGATCAACACAACCCATTGGGGCACATACATAATCAGCTAACACAGTTTAAATATGACATCAATTGCCTAATCCGATACCAATAACCACCAATCCCCAAACGTAAGGAGCACAGAGTTTTCAAAAAATCTCATTGTCTGTGAAAAGAATTAGGCAGCATTGCTATTGCTCTACAAGATAGACCCAGAGGCTACAAATGCTCAGTCCTATATGTTAGTTTACCACAATTATCAATCTAACAAATCTCATTCTCATTCAAGATCAACACAACTCATTGGGGAAAATATATTTTCAGCTAAGAAACATTGTATCAGATGAAACTGAATGGACACATTTGATTGAAATATCTACATCATTATCGAAACAGAACTTGTACAAAAACTATTCATATACCCATAGAAGCATGCACTATACTATAATCAAAAGAGATTCAAGTAAAATCGAAACTCAACTGTCAATGGAATCAATCAACCAATCAATCAAGGTACTCAAACTCGTCCTCCTTGAGATGCGCGAAGAACTTGACCGATCCACGCCCTTCGATCTCCGTCACGAACTCCACCTTGTACGGCAGATTCGCCGAAATGCGCTTCCCCTTCCAAACTCCGACGTGCTGCTTCACCTTCCCTTCCATTCCGGTGAGCTCCACCTCCGCTACCCTCGGCACATGGTACACCTTCAGCGGAACCTTAACCCTAACCCTAGCCCCGATCTTCTCCGCCGCCGCCCTCTCCTCCGCCTCCTCAGCTCCCAGCGACGACGACACCGCCGACGGATCCACCATCACCGTCGCGGAATCGGAGGCTCTCACAGGCGGTGATGTTCTCCGTCGCATCGGCGGCGGAAGCATAGATGCGCCGTGAGGTAGGAGGGAGGAGATGTAGGGTTTCGGAGCGGAGAGAGAAGGAAGACGAAGACGGTGGTGGTGGTTCAGCGCGGAGAAAAACGCCGGAGACGTCATCGATTTGAGGTTAGTAACTAACTTTCTCTCTCTAAGCCTCTGTGTGTATATATATATGTGTGTATATGTGTGTGTATTGGGTGGACTGAAATGAAGATTGGAGAGTGAATTGAAGCCACTCTGACTCACACCACCTATTTTGATCCCTTTGGATAAATCCCATTTATATGGATGAGGGTTTGTCTTTGTCTTGGGCTTGACACGTCACTAACTCAATACCACGTAATTGGTTGCACTGCAACTTCAAGCGGACTAGTTGCTGGATTTTTTTTGTTTGGTTGCCGCGAAATTGAAAAGGAAAGTTTGAAAATTAGATTGATTCTGCCATTTGTTACTGGGCATGGAAAATAGGTAATGAGATGTTTGCATAGCATAGTTTGGGAATTGAATCTGTTTTTGCTTTCTAATTTGTAAGATTTTGCATTTCCTCTCATGTTAACATTTCTGAATTAGCATAGGATTAAAAGGATGTTTGATAACTCATTACATAATTTATCCTTGGATAATATTTAGGTTTCACCACTCATTAGTAGGTTGCACAGAAGAATCGGCAAACAGAACCGAACAAAAATTGACGGTTCAAATTGATTTTTAGGATTTCCGGTTCGGTTTCAGTTCTTGATTCTCAAGAACCGAACCGAAATCAAAATTCTTAGCAATTTTTTTTTTTTTTAAAGTGATCTATTGCCAAACTGCTTCAGAGATGAAGCAATATTGTTACCATAAGCAATCTCTAATATATATATATATATATATATATATATATATTTAATGTATCTACTTATCTGTATTATATAGAAAGGACTGAAACACTAGATAATACTAGAACTAATAAATACTGTATCATAAATTTAAAACTTAATGAGTATTGTGTGGTTGTATAAATTCAATTTGAGATTTCAATATGTTGATTAAATTATTTCAAAAAAAATATATTGTTAATTATTTCTGAAATATGCATTCTTATCACTTTCAATTATTAAATACTGTAAATTTGATTTAGAATTAGTCAATGTGAAATATTTTTTCATTTCTGATAACACAAAATTTAAAATTATTTGTACAAATTTTTTGCCATGGTAAAATATATATCAAATTGATTCAGAAATATTTACTGGAATTTTAGTAATTCAAATTGTAATCGGATAAGAATGAAGTAGATCACTTCTTAGCAAATTTTTTTTTAAAGCACTAGGAACTAGAACCAAACCGAAATTCTAGTTCCGGTTCAGTTCGGTTCTTTACCCCCTATGGTTCGGTACCGGTTCCATATTTAAAGGAACCAAAAAATTCAGTTCGGTTCCTGCAGGAACCGGTATCGAACAGTACCGTGTGCAACCCTACTCATTAGGATGAAGTTCGTACTCCCGCTGACTTGGTCTAATATAATTTGAACACGAGGTCAAAAAAAAAAAAATTAAAATTGACATTGATTCATGTTTTTAATATTTTATGGGCTTTATGTCCAACTTTCTTTTTTTCTAACAATATTTAGCCATGTGTCCAAATTGTATTGGACAAAATCATCGGAGAGGACGAACTTCATCCTTATGTGGCAGGACACAAGTATTGTGGTTTTCGTTTTGGATGGAATCCAGATTTTTCGAATATGAAATTATAATGGAAAAGGGAATTGGATTGGAATAGAAAAAGAAAGGGTAAATAGCTTAAGACCCCCTCATCTTTCTTCTCTTTCTCTACTATACACCCTCAACTAAATTTAGCCCCCTAAACTTTCAAATTCTTGCACCATGGGCTTGCCGTGAAGAAATATGTTAACTGAAAAGGGAATTTACGCTTTTGCCCTTTAAGTGTTGGTAGAGATTGGTGCTGACGTGGCCAAGAAATTTGAACATCCAATGAAATTTTGACAACATAGTACCCTTATTTCTCTAACCCTCAGTTGTTCATGCAAGGAGAATAAGGAAATTGGCTCCAAAAGCACAAAGTTCATATCAGATAGACTACGTGTTTGTCATATAAAGACATATACAAATATTATATACTCATGAATAAACTACTTAAAACAATTTCTTTTATTTTCTCTAATTTACCTTATCCAAACAATAATTATATCATTTCATTTCTTTTATATTATCATTTTCATTTGTCTCCCTAGCTAAACCAAACAAAGCTAAGCAATGGAGTTACCACTTATTACCAGACTTGTCAATGGATCAAATTTGAATTGGATCAGATCTGAATCCGATAATCCGATAAGCTCATTTGGCGATTTGATCCAATCTAGTAATCCACTAATGAACAACAATGCAGGTTTCTTGAAGGACTGTTGCATAACATTATCTGATTCTTATAAAGATAGAGAAGGACGAGAATCATATGCTCGTGGAAGAGGCTTATCATTGGCTCGTTTTTTCAAAATATAATCCACTGTTTGGAATTGCATTTCAATTCCAAATACTTGAATTTCACAACTTGAATTCCATATGAGGAGTTGTGATTTCAAATTTTACATCTTTTTCAAACCTCAACCCAATAAGTACTCTCTCTCTAACAACAAATTTTTTCACAACCACAAACAAACATACATATATATAAATACCAATACATATACATATACATATGGTAATGGTACATTAATAACTTAATATATACACACCTATATATATTGAAATATATATACACACGTTTATATATAGAAATATATACACACATATATTTACGCATGCATATATATGTACTCATAGAAGCATATATATCCAAATATAAATACACATACCCATAACTATATAGTCACACACACATATAAAGACACATAAACACATATATATAACCTCACACATATATACACATTCACATACATACATGTATATACACTAGGGTTGTAAACGAGCCGAGTAGTGGTGTAAAGAGGGTTGATTCGCGGATTAACATAATGGCAAAATGTCTCATTGGGATAATGGCCCAAGGACTAAATTATCTGGGATATAGCCCAAGGATTAAATTATCTGGGATATGGCCCAAGGTTTGGTATATTTGGGGAAACCGACCTAAGTAAAAGATTATTTGGGAGATTGGCCCAAATAATTGATTACTTGGGGAAATGGGCCAAATATGATTTTCACGCGAGAGCTTGCATTATACAGAGGGAGGTATGAGGGACTGATGTGTTTTATAGCTCGCATCAGGAACTCATAACCGTATATGCTGCTCGCGTAGCGAGTACTACTCGGAATCTATGGGAAATGTTTGGGATAAGTAAATAATGGGTTGCGACCTTATTTACACCATCCTGAGCAAGAGTACCTTAGAGAGGCTGATAAGTATTCAGGGACATGACCAAGGCATGCATGATTGGTCATGACCCAGCAAAGCTATAACGACATCCTTGGCTAAGGATAAATCAGATCCGCGATGAAACAGATGCGGATCATAAAGCATGGCGCACAGTATGATGCGCGCTTGAGATTATGCAAATTCGTTTTGCATAGTCTAAAACGCGAGATGATACTGTGCAAGGTAAATTATGGCGCACAGTATGATCCGCGCATACGATTACGGGAATCCGTTTCGAGTAGTCAGGGGCGCGATATAATACTGTGCAGGGTATTTATATCGCGGATTGGTGCACAGGAACATGTTGTGACACAAGTGCTGACGTGGCAATAGAATTCGCGAGGACTACTGGACAATCGCGTCTATAAATAGAGGTGCGAGAACTCACTTCAGGGGAACTTTTTTTGGAGACCAAGGGAGAGAAATTTCTAGAGAGGGAAAATGATTCGCAATCACTTGTAACTGCTATTTTCTCTTCCATTTCTCTGTAAAACCATCAAAAGGAGTAAAAACATCAGCACTGTTATTTGGCTGACGAACTTGCGCAGAAACTATCTTCATATCATCTATTAAAGCACGAACCCCTATACTAAAGGCGACTCTACTGGGGAGAAGATGTCTTCTGCACAAGTAGAGCCTCGTCAAACTCAGCGGAGAGGTCGTCCACCAACCCGGTGTACCGAACAAGTTGAGGAGGAAACAACGACACAAACACAAGGAGATGAACCAGTCCAACCAGCGAGAAGACAACGTCGTCGCGCGAATGCTGGTGCGGATCAGGCAGAGACCACCCCTCCGATGGCAGAGCAGTGCAGAATTCGGCAGAATTGCCATCAGTTCTACTACAAACTCTTCTCAATATCCAAGAAATGCAAAAGGCCATACTTCACTTCATGGAGGCGTCGCGCGTTTCAGCACCAAATCTTGAATCGCCAAGGATGGACAATCAGACTTTTCCAGAGGATTCAGCACAGAAACCTTTTCGCGAATCAGTGAGAACTGAGCCCTTGGAAAAAGAGTCATACATCACCAAGGAACAACTACGGGCTATCCTGAATCAAAAAACTGAAACAGAGGAAGTTGAAATGGCCCCACCTTACCATCCTAGTATTATGACTTTGCCTTATCCGGGAAACTATGGGGCACCAAGCTTCCATCAATTTGATGGCAAAAAGGGAAATGCGAAAGAGCACATAGCCAGGTTCGCTGATGCTCTGGGACCTCACAGAAACAATGAGTATTTGAAACTTAGAGAATTCTCTAAGTCCTTAACTGGAACAACATACACATGGTATACTGGCCTCGCTCCGGCTTCAGTGACCAGTTGGAAGGATATGGTGCTCAGATTCTACACCAAATTCTTTCAAGCTGATGAGGAGGTCTCAATGATTTCACTTACAAGGCAAAAACAACACTTTGGGGAAGAGGCGGCGGCTTATGTCAGGAGATTTCGCGAGGCTGATTTGCAATGTCATGAACCAATTTCTGAACTACAATTGATCAAAATTTGTATAGAATGAATGCTGCGAGAATACAAAATGCATATGGTCAATCATGAAGTCAAAAAAATTTCCGCACTTGTCGATAATGCCCGTAGATTGGGAGAAGTTTTAGCTCCCCCGACACAACCAATATCAGCACTAGGCGGATACCGATGGTAGCAGCTACGCAGAACGAAAGGCCCAAGGAAGAGCGTGTTAGGAGAGCTGAACCACCCCCTTTACCTTTCAGTGAAAAAGAGGTAGTTGTTTTGCTGAATCAATGGATCACAGATCATGTCATATCGCTACCTCCGGTGCAAAAGGTGCCGCCGAGGGAGGAAAGGATGAGGAGCAACTACTGTCCCTATCACAGGACTATTCGACATTCGCTGATGGGATGCTGGGCGTTTCGCAGTTTGGTGCACCGGAAAATAGCATCGGGAGAATTAGAAGTGGCGAAGAATGTAGTTCATGAGCCCTTCCCTGCACATGTAGTTGTAGTAACTACCCGAGACAGTACTGAGGATACAATAAATACCGTCAAGCATGAGTGCCCACCAGTGCGTGAAGCAAAGGAGAATGATAAGATAGACGTTTTCTTCAATGAGCTCCCAATACAGGAACACGTGAAGGAATTCTTGAAAGAGCAAACAATTGCTGCTCTTAATCATACTATTATGATTCCTCAACATGAGAGGACCTCCAGTAAGATCACATTTTCCGAAGCAGATAAGCAAGTACCATTTTCCCACAACCGACCTCTGTATGTACCAACCATTGTGAACGATCGGGAAATGAAATGAGCTTTCTTGGATGGAGGAGCGTCAGTTAATTTAATCCCGTTAGCCACTTTGCGGATGATTAAATTTCCTGAAAGCAAAATCATAAACCATACCATCGCAGTTACTGGTTTCAACGGAAACCAGCAGGCCACTATGGGATTCGCGACATTGGATCTCAAAATCGGGAAAATAAGAGGGCCCACCAAATTTCATGTCATTCAAGGGGATACATGAGCATGGCGTAGTACCGTTCTCCTATCATCAAGTGATGAAAGCCAATTGGGGAGAAGGGATTATGACTGTAAAAGCATCCAGGAATCCATTTTGCGCATCAGAAGCCCATTTTGCAGATGCAGTCCATTTTTCGGAATACAGTGAAGAAGATGGACCTGGTGTTTTTGTCACACCGTTACCAAAATGGAAAGGATTAAATGATGGAAATTCAACTAAGCGAAAGCTCAAGGAGGTGAGGTGATCGCGAGTCAAAATGCCCAACGGGCGAGTGGTGTAAAAATTATGACGGGATTGGGGGTCAGACACTTGCACAATTGGCACTGACCCCGGGAAAGAAGAGATTGAACAAAGAAAACTGGACACAGATCCTGAAGTGTTGAAAGTGAATCCGTGACCAGAACATGGTTTATGTGAAGTGGACATAGGCGATGACACAGATCCGCGACCTACCTTTATAAGCAATACATTACCAAATGAAACTAAGAATGCTTTGATAGAATTGCTAAAAGAGTTTCAGGATGTCTTCGCCTGGGACTATAGTTAAATGCCAAGACTCAATGTTGGATTGGTTAGCCATCATCTCCATGTACATCCCGCATCAGAGCCGAAGAATAAAAAACAATGAATATTTCATCCGGATCTTGAAGTACAGATTAAGGCAGAGGTTGAAAAATTGTTGAAAGCAGGGTTCATCAAGCCAACTCAACATCCGACATGGCTCGCTAACATTGTGTCTGTAAAGAAGAAGACTGGGCATATCCGCGTATGTGTAGATTATCGCGATCTCAACAAGGCTTGCCCAAAAGATGACTTCCCTTTACCCAACATTGACACCATGGTGGATGCAACCTCAAGACATAAAATATTTTCACTAATGGATGGATTCAGCGGGTACAACCAGATTAAGATGGCACCGGAGGATGCGGAGAAAACTGCTTTTCGCACCCCAATGGGGAATTTTCATTATACAGTCATGCCATTTGGGCTTAAAAATGTTGGAGCTACGTATTAACGTGCCATGACAGTTATATTCCATGACTTGATGTATAAAACTGTGGAGGATTATATGGACGATTTGGTGGTGAAGTCCAAGGCCGTGCAGGATCATGTAAGTGATTTGCGAAAAATATTATAACGATGTCGTGAATATAATTTGAAGATGAATCCCCTGAAATACGCATTTGGAGTACTGGAAGGAAAGTTCTTGGGATGTGTCGTACATCGGCAGGGGATTGATATGGACCCGACAAAGGCTAAAGCAGTATTGGAAATGGCTTTGCCCACAACGCGAAAAATGTTGAAGACTTTTATGGGAAATATATCTTACATGAGAAGGTTCATCCCAGCACTAGCAGAACTAACACACCCATTAATGCCGTTGTTAAAAGAAAAATCTGTATATAGCTGGGGACAAGAGCAACAAGAGGCTTTTGAGAAAATCAAGAGGATTTTGGCGTCACCAAAAATGATGATAACACCAGAATCAGGGAAACCATTAATCATATACCTTACTTCCTCCAATAAGTCGGTAGGAGCTCTCCTGGCCCAGGAACATGAAAGGGAAGAGAAACATGTTTACTATGTCAGTCGAGAATTGAAGGAACCGGAGTCGCGATACACCTCATTGGAAAAGCATTATCTTGCTTTAGTATTCGCGGCTCAGAAGTTTAGACATTATTTACTGGCACACCCGCTGGAGCTAATCACCAAAAGCGACCCCATACGGTATTTACTCACAAAGCCCATACTCAGTGGAAGAACCTCCCGATGGTTGTTAGCACTATATGAATATGAGATCACATGCTCCAGACCGAAAGTATATCATATGTCAGTCTCTATCGAGTTTTACAGCGAGAAGGTTTCTTTTGGCCAAGTATGAAGAGCGATGCAGTAGAGTTACAAAGCAGCTGTCAGAATTGCAATGCATATCCCTCCGCGAGCGAAGGTAATGTGGCAGACATGATAGACTGGCGAGACAAATATTTGCATTATCTAAAAAAAGGGGTTTTACCTGAAAAGGATCACCCGCGGTTCAGAAAATTAGCCTCGCGATTTGTCCAAAAGAAGGGAAAGTTGTTCCGAAAAAGTTTTGAAGGAAAACTGATGAGATGTGTAAGTGAAGAAGAGGCAGGGGAAGTACTAAAACAAGTTCACGTGTTTGGTCACCAAGGCCCTAGAAAAATGTTTCAACAACTCCTATCATCCGGGTATTACTGGCCAACAATGGAGAGGGATTGCAGCGATTTTGTCAGAAAATGTCATATATGTCAGGTGCACGGGGATCTTATTCATGCTCCGGGAACTGAATTACACAGTTTGGCAACCCCCTGGCCTTTCCATACTTGGGCGCTAGATATAATTGGACCAATCACGACGCAGGCTCAGGGACATGCGTGGGTTTTAGTAGCAACTGAATTGTTCACGAAATGGGTAGAAGCTATCCCGCTGCGACGAACGACAGCAAACAATGTGGTTCGATTCATAAAGGAAAACATCATCTGTCGATTTGGGATTCCAAAGGTGATACTGTCAGACAATAGGACTCCTTTTGTCAATAGTAAGGTCGCGGATTTGTTGGGGAGATACTCAATAACTCATCACTAGTTCACGCATTACTATCCAAAAGGAAATGGACAGGCTGAAGCTTCTAATAAAGCATTAATTCGAATCTTGTCCAGATTGGTGCATGATAATTAGAAGAAATGGGCAAAAGAACTTCCAATAGCACTATGGGCACATCGAACCGCATACCGAAGTGCAACAAACATGACCCCTTATGCACTGGTATACGGAGCAGAGGCTGTACTACCTGTGGAGCTAGAGTTGGCTGCTAGAAGGCTGGCATGCAAAAGCAGTTTGGAGGACAGGCTATTGGAGATAGAAGGATTGGATGAAACTAGGGCTGAGGCTTTTACAAACCAGAAAGAATATAGAAAGAATATAATCAGAGACAAACAAAGAGCTACAACAAAAAGGTACGATACAGATGGTTTAAGGTGGGGGACAGAGTGTTGAAAGTAGTACCAGCAATCATGAGGGGACAAAGGGTGAGAAAATTTGAAGCCAAGTGGGAAGGTCCGTATGTGATTATAAGTGAAGGTAGCAGTGGGTACTACAGAATGGAGCATGAAATCACCCGCGATAGAGTTGGACCTCTTAATGTAAAATAAATCAAGTTGTACCAATCTTAGATAAAAGAGGTGAATGGTGATAAATGATAAAATAAACAATATCAGCACAATGTATATAAAAAAAATGGCATATATAAATGTGTATGGAGTACATCAATATATATATATAATCACTAGTACAAATCGCCATTAGTACAAATCATGACTAACAGGGGAGGAGATGTGAAGATTTTCATGTTCCTCTTGTAACTCGCAGGAACGCATGGAATGTTCCGCGAAATCTTTAAGCCTAAGGGCATCTTGTTCGGCAACAACTAACAAAGCACGGGCTTCCTCCACTCTTGACATACTGGCTTGGTACTCAGTAAGAGCTTTGACCTCAGCACTGTGTTTTGCATATAAACGTTCAACCTTTGTAAGATGTGCCTCCCACCAAGTCACGTTCATTTTCATATTCTTCCAATCCTTGATACAGGCGCGACAAAGTGGCAAAGTTGTAGAGGCAAGGTCTCGAATACAAATAGTCATCAAAGAGGCAAAGGTATCCGCAATGATATACAGAAATGTAGGTTGGAGAAGGGGATCATAAAGTTCCATGGTAGCAAATGTCTCTGGATGACTACTGTAAACACGATCCAAAATAGCCATATCGCTAGAGTAACATAAAAAGTTATGCCAGTAGACTTGATGCTGCTGAGGAGGGTTTTGAACCACAGGCGCGGTAATGGCTTGGGGAGGGGATTGAGGAGGTTGGATTTGTTGCGCGGATGAGGTAGTAGGAATGGATGTATGGGTATGTGAAGGCTGATGAGTTTGTATACATGGCACGGATGTGGTATCAGGAATGGACGTATGTGTTTGTGAAGGATGAGGTTGGATTTGTGGCGCGGATGAGGTAGTAGTAATGGATGTATGGATATGTGGCTGCTGAGGGTGAATAGGAAGGAAAAATGAATCAAAGTTAGGAAATGTCAGGTTTTGTAAAGTGTTTGGGGGTGAGGGGAATTCATTGAGAAGTGTTTCTGGATCCTCGAATGCAGAGTCGGGAAACAAGGATTCAGGACTCCTGTTTGACTTATCTGCAGAAAAAGATAGAATTATCAACAAGTCAATATTATACAGAGAATTATATTCGCGGATAAAAATTGGATAAAAAAAAATTACCATCATTCGCGGGCTAAATTTGATTCGCGCCAAGGGAAGATTCAGCAATATCTCCATATCAGCCTCAGGACCCCCGAAAAGTGACCTTTGAATTTGGGACCCATCCTGCAAAGTGGCAGCAAGCTCAACAGCAATATCACAAATAAGAGGTTCCATATGCCGAGCATCTGTGTAAGAACTGGAGGCTTGAAGATCAGTAGCAGCCGTGACAACTACTTCTAAAACAAGATTGGTACCGTTGGCCTCAGGTATCTCCGGAATATTCGCGATCTCATTTTGTTCCGCAGCATCAAGATTTTTCGGGACCTCGGATTGATCATGATGGGTTGAGTTCGCGAGGGGTGGCTGAGCATCTTTACGGATAACAGTTGAAATGGGAAGATCATCACCATCATCCGAATCAGATAGCAAAATCTGTCTGGCGATTTTAGATATTTTTGGTGTCTTCTCTTGTCCCTGATCCGGGAAGCCTGAGAGTATGTCAGCCACCTCGCGATCAGAGTCATCAATAGAATGATCGGCTTCCGCTCCAGTCCCGCGAGCTGAAAATAGTAAATAAATACTATTAAGTATAAAAGAAAAACAGTCAAAAATGAGAATAAAGCATGAATAAGGGGATTTAACAAGTAAGAAAGTACATGAGAATAAGGGATCTAAAGCATGAATATCCTCCACAGCCTTTGCAACTGTATCCAGCAAAGAGTTTTCTTTTGCTCGCGGAGAAGATTCTCTAACTCGCGGAGAGGATGTTTCCAAACGAAGTAACTCTTCCATTCGCGGAGAGGACGATTCAGCCTCACCTTGAGTAAAATCTACAGTTTCATCCTCAACTTGATGTGACTGAAAAACAAGATGTTCAACTCCAAATCTGTCAGGAGGGGAGATCAAAGCAGAATGATTCGACCTTCTGCGAATCAAAGGAATAATATCTACCTCATCATCTTCGGAAGTATGAGTAGCAACTTCTATAATCTGAGCTCTGTGATCTCTTTTCCGCTGAGATAAAGGAATATAATCCAGGGAATCACCCGTAGAATTAACTGCTAGTGAGGGATCTATTGGAAGGAGAACTCGCGGTGGTGATACGACATCAGAACTCGCGGATCTCTGAAAACAAGTAAGCAGGTTAAATGACAGTTGAGAACAGTGACTAAGAATAAAAATAAGGTACAAAGTTATAAAATCAATACCAAGCGCTTTTAAATAGGTTCCTCGCGAACCGGAATGGCGGTGGGAACTTCAACACGCTCGGAACGCTTTCGTTTATGCGTGGGAGGAACTTTGGATTTACCTTTTCTCTTCTTCAAAGTTTTATGTTTCTTAGAAACCGGATTTGAAGTGCTTGGAGCCTCATGATCAGAAACTGGAAGAGCAAGCTTGCTATAAAATCCGCGGGAGCCATGAGGCTTGTGTAATTTCAAAGAGGAGTCTCCCACGAATACTTTTACAGGAGCAATTGGCCTGGGAGGACCCATCATGAAGGTTTGGAAGTCTGTTGTGACTTGGAACCAAAAATCCACATAAGCCGCGGTCCGGCCACCTGCTCGAGATCTCGCGGGAATAAAAATGGAAAAAGAGAATTCTTGGTGTTTTTTCTCATATTCCTCGCGGTATCTCACTAGGGCCGCGTCATAGTTGTCAGGGGAATCGCCTGAGGGAGGAGCAACATAAACTGGAACTGCCTGCTCAAAACCCAGTTAACGAGGCACCCGCAGAGGATTGTAAGCCGTGGTCCGCGAGAAAGAGTCATCAAAAATGGGCAAACAACACTCGAAGGAAAAAGCAGCAAAGATGAGTTCTTCATGGTGTTGATAACCATAAGTGGTCTGCTCCTCCATGGGGTAGAAAGAAGGAAAATAAATACCATCCAGAGGCGTTGAGTAAGGTCTCCAGGAAAAATTGAGACTGAAATTAATAAAATCTTCAAGTCGCTTAGTGGAAAGAAGGCTAGACCAACGAGCATCTCGCGATCTGGGACTAATGGTATCAGTGTTTGAAGACGAAGAAAAACTGAGAGGTTTGGGGGCATATTTTGGGAATCTTTCAAAAATGAAAAGCATAAGGAAAATACAAGGAATATGGGTGCTTATGTCATACCTGCCAACTGATCTTAGGAAATCATTGGACAGAGTGTCTAGTTGGGAATAAAGGGTACCCAAAAAGAGAGGGGCTAAAGGAAACCTGATTCCCCGCGAGGCTATAGAAGCCATCAGAAACATGAGCTTATTTGGCCCATCTTCAGGACGTCCCTGAAAAATATAGCGGTCCAACCAGTAGGCTAAAAAGCTTGCCAGTTCAAAGTCGCCGTTGAATTCGGGGCCGGGCACCAATTCGCGGTCTTGACCGCGGAGGAGAGGCAGTTTTGGCTCATACTCCCTAAAGAAGTGATGACACCAGTTTGAGTACTTAAGCTTCGCACTTTTTACAATAGGTGCCTCGTCAAGTATGACACCATCTTTGAAACAACTACCTCTTTTAGCGACATAATTCGCACATGACTGGAGGTGAGAGTGAATCACCTGGTCTTCTTCACTAAAAGGAAGCGCATCAAGGGACTGCGAGTCAAAAACTGGCAGTCTGAACAGCACGTACACATCTTCCAGAGTTGGGGTAAACTCCCCCCAAGAGGTTACAAAAGTATGTGAGAAAGAGCTCCACCGCGACATCAGAAGATTGAGGGCATCCGCGTCTCGACGAACAGACAAGTCCGAAAATAATTCTATGGAGTCCAGCAAGCCCGCTTGTCTGAGAGTCTCGCGGTGTCTATCCTGGCTGAGTATATGGCTAGACCACATCCTCCAATGAGTAATGAGTGACACATGTCCCTCATATTCTATAAAATAATAAGGAACATCACCTCTTTCAATGAGTAGGAGAAGAAGAGAAGTGGGTGGAATATTGGCTAAAGGTGTTTCACCATCAGAATGAATGAGCATAGGTTCATCCGTAATGTCTCCCGCGGGAGGGAGGTTCTCAATAGAACTCCAAAAATGATCATGAGAAACCTCGAAAAAAGGAGCCTTTCTCTATTCTGTTGGCTGGAGAACGGATGGGACAATCCCAGATGGAGGAACTAAGAGCTTGGGGGTCGAAGACTTGGCCATTTGAAAATAGGGGAGTAAGGATTTAAAAAAAATTAAAACCGCGAATGAAATGGGGATCTGAGGATAAAATAGTGAAGATAAGAATGACACAAAGGAAGTCAGGAAGCAGCAAAGCAGGAAAAATGGAGGAAAGGGGAAAAAGTGAAATGAAGTGGACAAGGGAGAGTTATATAGGGAAGAGGCACGAAAACCTAGGGGGTGTCATTAATGACCGCGGAAGCCGAACAGACGCCAAGGTTGCCGCAAGTTTAGAACTCGCGGATCCAAGGATATGAAGAGTTTAGGAAAAACAAGAAAGATATGGGGAAAACAAAATAAGTACATGCCAAAAGTTGTTTGAAAAACAGAAAAACCAAGAAGGAATGTTCGTGGATCGGATTAATATACGAAAGAAAAAGAGTTGATTCGCAAAGCCACAGGTTATTGCACTTCAATACTTGGCCAAGTATCAAAAGTGCAATGGGGAAAAATGTAAAGAGGGTTGATTCGCGGATTAGCATAATGGCAAAATGTCTCATTGGGATAATGGCCCAATGACTAAATTATCTGGGATATGGCCCAAGGATTAAATTATCTGGGATATGGCTCAAGGTTTGGTATATTTGAGGAAACCGGCCCAAGTAAAAGATTATTTGGGAGATTGGCCCAAATAATTGATTATTTAGGGAAATGGCCCAAATATGATTTTCACGCGAGAGCTTGCATTATACAGAGGGAGGTATGAGGGACTGATGTGTTTTATAGCTCGCATCAGGAACTCATAACCCTATATGCTGCTCGCGTAGCGAGTACTACTCGGAATCTAGGGGAAATGTTTGGGATAAGTAAATAGTGGGTCGTGACCTTATTTACACCGTCCTGAGCAAGAGTACCTTAGAGAGGCCGATAAGTATTCAGGGACATGACCAAGGCATGCATGATTGGTCATGACCCAACAAAGCTATAACGACATCCTTGGCTAAGGATAAATCAGATCTGCGATGAAACAGGCGCGAATCACAAAGCATGGCGCACAGTATGATGCGCGCTTGAGATTATGCAAATCCGTTTTGTATAGTCTAAAACGCAAGATGATACTGTGCAAGGTAAATTATGGAGCACAGTATGATCCGCGCATAAGATTACGCGAATCCGTTTCGAGTAGTCAGGGGCGCGAGATAATACTGTGCACGGTATTTATATCGCGGATTGGTGCACAGGAACATGTCGCGACACAAGTGCTGACGTGGCAATAGAATCCGCGAGGACTACTGGACAATCGCGTCTATAAATAAAGGTGCGAGAACTCACTTCAGGGGGACTTTTTTTGGAGACCAAGGGAGAGAAATTTCTAGAGAGGAAAAATGATTCGCAATCACTTGTAACTGTTATTTTCTCTTCCATTTCTCTGTAAAACCATCAAAAGGAGTAAAAATATCAGCACTGTTATTTGGCTGACGAGCTTGCGCATAAACTATCTTCATATCATCTATTAGAGCTCGAACCCCTACAAGTGGCTTGTTCGAGCTCGACTCGACTAGTTTACAAGGGTGTTCAAGTTCAACTCGAGCTCGAGCGGAGCTCACATGCTATTGTTCGAGCTCAGCTCGAACCTAAAATAACAAACTCGTGCTCGACTTGTTAGCTTGACGAGCCGAGCTCGAAATTGAACTCGAGCTTGTTATAAAACTCGAACTCATTTCTAAGCTTATGATATTTCAAGGCTATTTAAAGAAATAAGAAAGCTTATTTACTACTCCCTCTGTCCCACAATAGTTGTCCAATTTGAACTTTTTAACATTTTATTGATTTGGGTTGACTAGTGTGCAATTTCCAATTTTGCCCTTAATGATATAGTATTATAGTGGAGTATGGTATTTGTTTAAAGTTAGTGGAAGAATGATAGTTGGAGAAAGTGGAAGGTTAAATTGCATTGAAATTCGAATTGGACAAACATTTTGGGAAAAATAAAGTTGCAATAGTTGACAACTAATATGGGACAGAGATAGTAGTAAAATCAAAGTTTGTGTGGTGTTTGACCCAAGTATAATTAAAGGTACTTTACTAAAATATGAGTGGTAGGACCCATAATATTGCAAGTCACTTTCATTTCTATACTTTGACTTGGTTGTGCATTATATTTATAAATGCTTTTGTGTCACCCACTTTTCTATTCCACCGATGCTCATAATTTCATAAGACTTAACTACTGATTGTGTTAAATGCTACATACTTAAGCATAAGTGGACTTGATCCAATATGGGTTTCACTTATATATTTGTAACAAAATAATTGCAAGTAGATGGGCTAGATGGTGTTAGACATAATTGAATTGGACATTTTTTTATGTGGGTTGTTCAAATTTTTAATATATATAATTATATAATATATTTGTATATAAATATTTATGTATTATTAATTATATAATATATGTATATATATTATTAATTTATTATGAGTTTCGAATGAGTATTTAAACTAGTTTATTCACGAACAAACGAGCCGAGCTCATGGATATTTGAGCTTGACTTGTTTAACAAATGAGCCTAAACATTTTGTTTGAGCTTAGTTCGTTCATTAAACAAACGAACACGAACCGAACTCTTAACGAGTCGAGCCTCGAGTAGCTCATTGAGTGCTCTGTTCGTTTATAACCCTAATATACACACACATACACATACACACACACATATGTATTCATATTTATACGTGCATACTTATATCTATATCTATATATATATATTCTCTTATATTATCTAATTTAATTTTAAATTTATGATCTTTTATATTCAAATTTAGTTTGGAATTGAATTCCAATTACATTTAAATTTTAAGACACATTCAAATAATGTATTTGGAATTGCATTTGTGAAATTGAAATCCATAAAATTTCAATTCCAATTGAATTTCAAATAACCAAACGGAACTCATGGTTTTTGTAGATTTCATACTCAGGTCTTATTTCATGACCTTTCTATATAGTATAACGAATGGTGGGCACAATATGGTCATCAACCAGATTTATCTTCCAGAAGTTTTGAAAGACTTGTTTGATAATTGGCATACAAATCATACTCAAGTAAAGCCTAGAGGGCCGTGAAGGCATTAAAAATGTTACTCTCTTAAGATTCATTCTCCAATTCAATCTTAATCGGAGATAACAATGGTCTTGTTACTATCAATTAATGATCTTGGACTACCGATTCTAAGGCTATGTTTGGTAGGTGGTTATGGTTCTATTTGGTTTGGTCTGGTATTGGTTTTCAGGGACCAGACCATGATTGTTTGAACTGGTCTCAAAATTTGAAACCAGACCAAATTGAACCAAATGTGGTATTTTTGGTAGTTCCACATGGTTTGGTCTGCTCTTGGTAACCAAAACAAGATTTTGGAGACAAAAACCAAAATTAAATCAAAATAATAATAATAAATGAATTAAATAATATATAATAATAAATAAATGAATAATTAATAAATTAATAAAATATATTTATAAATAATTAAAAATAAATAAATAATAAATTAAATTAAATATTTAAAATAAAATATAAATAATAAATAATAAACAAAATGAATTAAATAATAATAATAATAAACGAATATAATAATAAATAAATAAATAAACAATAAATTAATAAAATATAGTTTGAAATAATTAAAAATGAATAAATAATAATAAATTAAATTAAAAATATTTAAAAATAAAATAAAAATAATTAATAATAAATAAAATGAATTAAATAATACATAATAATAATAAAAATGATATAATAATAATAAATTAATAAAATATATTCATAAATAATTGAAAATGAATAAATAATAATAATAAATTAATAATATAAATAAGAAATTAAATAAAACATATTTAAAAATAAAATTAAAAAAATGAATAATAAAAAAATGAATTAAATAATACATAATAATAAAAATGAATAAATGAATAAATATAATAATAAATAAATGAATAAATAATAAATGAATAAAATATATTTATAAATAATTTAAAATGAATAAATAATAATAATATAAATAAATAATGAAATAATAATAAATGAAATGAATTAAATAATGAAATAATAGTAAATAAAATGAATTAAATAATAAATGAATAAAATATATTTATAAATTAATATATAGGTAAATAAATAATAAATTAATAAAATATATTTATAAATGAAATAATAATAATAATAATAATACATAAAATAATAAATGAATATTAAAATAAATAGTTTTATTTTTTTAAAGCGAAAATATCAGACTTCGCTTTACCAAATATGGTCTAGTTCAATGTTTGTGAGAGCGTGACTATCAGGTCAGACGGCTTACCAAACAAACTTTTAAATTCAGGATCTAAACATGAGCAGACCAGAATAGACCGAACCAGACCGCCTACCAAACATGGCCTAAATCTCAAAAAGTCTATGAAATCAATAATTCTTATGGTAAAAAGGCATGTTTACGAACTCTTTTTGTTTTCTTTTTTTTGCTTTTACTTCTTGAAAGTTGAAAAAAAAATAAAAATACATTTCTTAATTTGTTTATATTTCTAATTAGAGAAAACGTTTTCTCTTATTACAAAAGAAAGAGGAAGTAAAAAAAAAGATGCTTTCTATTTTTGTTTCCTTTCCACTAACCCTTATCATCAATAATAAATATTAATAAAATAAAATAAAATAATAAATAATTTAAATAAATAATAAATAATAATAATTTAAAATAATAAATAAATACATAATACATAAAAATGAATAAATATAAAAAAGTTTATTTAAATAAATATAATAAATAAACAGAATAAAGAAATAAAATAAAATGAAAAATAAAAATTAATAAAAATAAATAAATGAAAATATATAATTGATAAATAAAATATAATATAATATAATACACCGTGTAATAGATATATAGGATTGTTGGGGTTGTCCCACATTGGTTGTGGAAGGGGCTGTATAAGTGTGAGAGAAAGTCTTACTCTTTGAGTTAGTTTTTGAGATGAGAGAGATCCGAGATCACCCAACACTGATATCAGAACTAGGTTACCAACAAATTTAGGCCCAATTATTCAGCACCCTTTTAAGTATTATTATTATTAAATATATAACAAAAAAGTTATAATGAGGACGGCTAGCCTCTTTCACGCATGAAAGGTGCCAATTTATTTATTTTGAAATGGATATTCGAGATTTTGTTCCGGCTAATTTCACACCGTGCAATATATTTCTCTCCGCATGAACCTATAAAGTTTAATTTTTCTCGATGAATGTGACTCACAATAATTATTTACATTCAAAAAAACTGAATTTAAAATCCTACTTTCAGAAGCACCAAATTCAAAATTTCTTTCCCTTGTACCCTTTGTAGCATTACCATCTTACCCTTAAGTTGTTATTATTTATTTGAAAAAAAAGCAATAAATTCGCATGAACTATGGTCAAGTTTGCAACTAACCCCTCTGAATTATAAATTATGCAACGAACTCCCCTAAACTATCACAATTTGTTGCAAATTATCCCATAATCTATTTTTTTTCTGTAAATGACCAAAATACCATTTCTTTTTGAATTTTAACTTAGTGCATTTTTCTTATTAACATAGAATATGAAATCATTGATACTAAATTGATTGTATATTATTCATTCAAATATGATTAAATTTACACATAATTTATAAAAGTCAATTGCTTAAATAATATTTTTAGGTTATTTAAATAAAAATTAAGTGAACATTTTAAAATACTTAAATAATATTTATATATATAATATGAGAAAATAAAAAATATTTATTATTTAAGTAATTAGCAACTTATTTATGAATATATTTCTATGAAAAGAAGTTTTCAATTTGCTATAATTCTTTTTTACTAGAATAATAAGTGAAAGGTTATTAAGATAATTTAAAAAATTAACAACATTTTATAACAAAATTGGGGCAATTTGCAACAGACCCTTATGTCATATTTGGTTCGTAGGAATGGAATGGAATGGAATGTCCATTCATTCCATTCCTTGGTTTGGTACAATATATTATATGATAATGACCATTTTCAAGGAAAGAAAATTCATTCATTGGAATTGAATGAAAAATTTTCATTCCATTACTAAAGCCATGGAATGACTATTTCATTCACTTACTGATGCTTTTAAAATATAAAATTACTAAATCATCCTTGCACCTTTTAAATAAACAAACCGCCATTTCCTCCTCCTCCACCACCACCACCACCATTACTTTCTACCACCACCACTATCTCCATTTACCTTTACCACCATTTTCACTTCCATTGTCTTCTACCAACACACTACCACCACCACTACTATTGTCTTCCACCATCATCACTACTTTCCACCACCACATCACCACCTTCCACCATTACCATCACCATCACCACCATCATCACTTTCCACTACCACCACATCCATTGTCGTCACCAGACTCACCACTATTCTCATTACATTCCACTATTTTTTTATAAAAATAATTAGATAGTAATATTATATTATTAAAAGGGGTATTTTTGGAAATTTTCCTTTTTAAGTTCATTCCATGGCTAATGTGTTCCTTTTGCAACTAAACAATAGAATGAGAATAGTCATTTTATTCTATTCTCATTCTATTTCCACTTTGATTCCAGCGTTCCAAACGTGACTTTAGTTCAGGGGATTAATTGTAGATGAGGGGGGTTAGTTGCAAAATTGCAATAGTTCGGTATTTTTTACTCATTTTTATTTTAATTTTAAAAAGGCTAAGAACAAAATGACAATTTAACCCTCATCTCCATCTTTCTTCAACACCATCAAGAAAATGACCACCAACCCAACTTCATCAATCTTATCAACCCATCTCCTCAATCTTCAAGAAACCCCATTTCATCTCCAATCTTATAGCCTCTGCTCCTCTCGTCCCGACTCTGTTCGTTATCGGAGACTCCTCTGTGAACTGTGGCGCCAATAATTTTTGACACCCATTTGACCAACTGAACATTTCTATAATGGCAGAATCCCCGTCGATTATCTTGGTAAGTAGTCATCAATGATCTTGGTTTTTTGTTTGTTTTTCGAGAAAATTGAGGAATTTTTTTTTAAAAATATTCTATTTGGTGTTTCAATTATTCTTGTTTAGGGTCTCCATGGTTACTTACCTCCTTTTTAGTGTAGTGATAATAAACTAGAAAATCATAAAGTGATATAAACAGAGAACAAAAGCTCTGATATGAAGTAGAAAATCAAAGAAAAATAAAAGAAGAAGAAAAATATCAATAATAAATCTGTATTATTGAATGAATATATTTTTTGTGTGTATTGTAACAATACATAAATGGTATATATATATAGGCTGAGTATACAAGTATGTTTACTAATAAACCGATGTGGGACACACTAATTGTATTTTGTATATTCCAACACTTCCCCTCAAGTTGGACACTGAGTTATTCGCAAGTCCAACTTGAAACTGAAAGCAAAGTCACATCTGAACACATCTAGATGTATCTTGCCACTTGACACATATCACACTACTGAACAAATTGATAGCCACGTAACACGAACAAATCGAAAAATACTGATGCTGAGATACTGATTCCGAGATCTCGGGAAAATCACCGAGAAGAGAACACTAAAGTCTCCAAACAAATCAAAAAACAATTGAAAAATAATTGAGAAGTAGTGCTTAACCTGTACTAGTAGCAGAAGGAATTAGGGTTCACCTGTATCGACACAAAAATCGGTAGCATAAGGGATCAGGACTCCACTTGTACCGACACAAAAATTGATAGCATAAGGGATCAGGGCTCCACCTGTACTAGTAGCAACAAATCAACAAAGGGAAGAATCAACAGGAATTACATAAACGGACTCATAAACAAGGGCTAACAACATCAATGAACCCATAAACAAGGGCAAAATCATGGGAGATTAGAGCTCCCAAACCTTAAAACGAAGAAAAAGTAAGAAACAATAATTTTTGTGGGGTAAAAGACAAATTTCACCAAGAATAATATATATATATATCATATTAATATATATTAATTGAAGATCGCTGCCCATATCCCATCTCTGGCAGAGATGAAGATAAGCGGAAATAACTATTAAGAATCGGTAGACTCTGATACCAATAAGAAAATTATAAAGAGATACAAATAAAAAACAAAATCTCTAATATGAAATAGAAAATAAAAGAGAAATAAAAGAAAAAGAATATCAATAATAAATTTGTATTATTGAATGAATTGTATTTTTGTGTGTATTGTAATAGTACATAAATGACCTATATATATAGGCTAAGTATACAAACATGTTTACTAAGAAATCGATGTGGGACACACTAATTGTATTTTGTATATTCCAACAAATAATATGTTGACCCAAAGTGAGTTTGAGGCCTTGAAGTGGATGGAAAGTTCAATCAGTTAAAATAGTTCTCTAGTCCATGACCTATAGTATGAATAGGGCATTTTCTATTTGATGAGTTAGGGCACGTTTGGAAACAGTGTTTTCATTTTTGTTTTTGTCCTCTTGAGAACAAAAAATATTCTTGTTCTTGTCCTAAGGGTAATCCGGAAACAAAAACATGTTTGGTTGGGAATTTTGTCTCAAAAATTTTCAAGAACAAAAAACAAAAAAACACGTTTGGCAGATCTTGTTTTTTTAGAAAGTTTGAGAATAGAAACAGAAAAACATGTTTGGCAGACCTATATTTTTTAGAATAGAAAAAAAAAACATGTTTGGGGAGTTGAATTATTTTTAAAAATATTTTACTAAAAATTTGCCTTAAGTGTTGGAATTGTGAGAATTCCGATAACGCCTTCCCTAAAAATGACTAGTAAATTTTTTTTTTTCTTTATAAATAACAATAAATAAATCAAAGAGAAAAAAAATGACAAATTATTTTCATACCTAACATATTTTACATATATATATATATTAATGTTAATTAATTTTATAAACTTACAAAGGCAAGAAGCCTACAAGAAACTCAAGGCATACCTTTAGGGGATACAAAATGAAAGTCCCAAATCCACCAAATATACAAAAACCAGCCTATGTTCCATCTAAATAGGCTTAGAGAACAAATCAACTATAGAAAAGGTCAGCCTAACACAAATAGGCCTACTATAAACTAGCATATACTTGTCTCCAACTTCATTAATAATAGAATTCAGAACAAGAGAAACAACAATATAGCTACTAAAATTCCAGCTTAGCACAGGAGTGGCCACCCAGCAAAAAAGAGCATAATTGTACCGCTCCTTTGTCAATAGACTTAGAATACAACTTGCACTACTAAAATGATCTTTGCTCCCATACATCCGATTTATAATCAGGTTTAAAATCAGTAGAAGCCAGCAAAACAGACCCCCCCACAACACCAGCAGAGCATGCCTGCATAGAATAGGCACGCTTCATTGAAAAAGGAGTTATATTTAACATCATTGAAATGATTTAGTTTCCAAATCTCAATGCCGAATAATTTATATCTAACATCATTGAAAATTCTCCTTTGCAATTCATCACAAAAGTTAACTTCATCAGAAAACACTTCTCCTATTCCTTTCAAGCCACACTTCATAGACAGTTGCAGTAAAAGATAACTCTCATACCTTTCAAAAAAAAAAAAAAAAGATAACTCTCCTAGTGTCTGTTTTGCTAGTGAAATAGTTATATTTTTTTTACCTAATGATCTCAATGCATCATTATTTAATGTATATAAAGATGCATGATCGCTTTAGGAAAAAGAGCTAACTGCAACATATTAATCCCACTCCAACAGATAGAGAACAAAAAAGGTACACCAAAGTGAGGTAACAAAAAGTAATACTACAACTACTAATCTCCAGGAAGAGAACCAACATTTACTATTACTTGTGATGTACATGCTATACAACAACAGAATAATTGTACTAACATTCAAAAGATTGGAAATCCCACAACCAAACTTTCAAGAACCCTCACAAACCTTCCATAATTCAACAAATTCATGTCCTAATCAGGCTTCAAACTAGGGATAAAATTTTTTGTACATCATGCAATAATACATCACAATCAATCACCTTCCAACACCAAAAAAGAAAATCACAAAAGGGTGTCAGTCAATTATCAAATCAATATACACACACATATCAAAACAAGCCTTTTTTTTGTTGTCCTCTCACCCAAACCCATGTTTAATTTCTTCTCCATAAGCATTTTGTGCAAGGAATTATGCATTTTTTCCCTTTAATATAAGGGTTTTAAAAAAACATACATTTAGAAAAGTCTTCATGTCGACTCAAACAGAACTTTGATTCTAGCACAACAATAGCAACAACAAATTTCTAAGCTGAAGACAATCTTGTGTGTACATTTACATGAAAACAATCTTGTGAAATACATCTCATACTTCTAAATTTAACAGAGCAATTTATGGATTGCCATTGAAGCTCTATTGATATCTTTTAGGTCTACATTAAGGAAAAGGAGCAGAATCAAAGTAAGGTAAACTCTAGACCCTAACAATAACTGAAAATCCTTTACAACAAAAATAAGAAGTATGTAACCACGAGGCAGAAGATAACTTAAAAAAGAAAGCACCTTAATACGGAACCACTCTAAGAAAATCTAATTATATCAACAGATCAGTCCGAATCGATTATCTGGATCACATCCAATTTCATAAAAACCTAAATCATCTGATATTTCATAAATCAACGAAACGAAACAATCAAATAAAATCAACATGAACCCTAAAAAATCAAATCTGATCCTAAACAACTCACATAAACAGATCAACGAAACAAGTGAAGATTCAAAAGATTTCAAGAAATTTATGAAGAAATGCGAAATGAAAAGACGATAATCGATGATACGAAAGGAACCTCTTTCTCGGACAAGGGTTTGCATTGCATGAGCTGAGAAATCTACTCCTCGAGGTTGCCATGAGTGCTGGAAGGGACTGGATCGAAGCTCATCTTCGAAGGAGAGACCAGAGATCCCTTCGAAACCCTAGATTTTAGGAAAGATAAGTATATTCGTCGTCGTCGTCGTTGTAGAGAGAGAAAGTGGGAGTGCAGAGTAGGAGCGAGTGGTGGTGGTGAACCCAAGATAGCTCTTCAAGAATCGCCATGGTCGCGCCTCAACAAGAACCCTAGAAATTGTTTTCGTGAATGACTGGAGAACGTTTTTTTTTTTTTTTTTTTTTTCTGACTTGCGAATTGTATTTTTGGGCTGAAGCTAAATAGTGCAGAAAAACAAAAAAAAACAAGGAAAAGTTGTTCTTGAAATCAGGCCAAAATAGGTTGATGTTTTTACACTGTTGAAGAAAACATTTTTGGGCTTAAACTATCCAAACACGTTTTTGTCTCCAACATAAGTCCAAAAAACAAAAACAAAGACAAAAAACGTCTTTCCAAACAGGCCCTTAGAACCTTTGCAATTTGATGAGTTAACTCAATCTGGAGAGAAATTAGCTTATTTACATGGATCCCATACATACACATATACTCATATATATGAAGAATTGGAAAAAGCGCATTTTGGTAAGTGATTAAAGACATTTTCGGCATTTGGAGATAACGTATTGTATGTGAAAGTCTCGTGCCTAAATTCTGACCGAAAAGTGAAATCATGGCCGAGGGGGTCAATCTGTACATTTTTGTAATACTATTGATGCTTATATACACATTTTGAACTTGAGGGGTGTCATCTACACATTTTCATATTATAGGGGTTTTGCACCATTTACTCCATTTATAATTACATAAAAATTATTCCGTCATGTTGTAGTTGTGTCCAAAAATATTAAAATTTTAATAAACTTTTAACCGTATTCAATATGCATCGAACACTTGCCAAAAATGTGTTCAGACCAAGACAGTCAAAATCGGGAGTCTAGGTAGGATCATTTTGGGTCCGTAGAATCGTAAGATTCTACGTAAGAATCTACCAACTTTTCACAAAAATAATTCAATTTAACTCATTAAGCAATATTATCTCTATAATACAACAAAAACATACTCAAAACAACAAATCTAAGTAAAAACATCACCTTAAAGTCTTATCAAGGTGCAAATGGTTAAGTTTTCTCACATTACTGCATACTTTAAAAAATAAAAATTAATTGACAAATTAAAGGTAAAATTAAAATAAATTTTATAAGAGTCTAAATAACTATCATTTAACAAACTCAATATCATGTTCCACCAATATATCATGTTAACCCAAAATAATAAACAAACTCCAACTTAGAAATTAAAAGTTACTCTCACACAACATATATAAGTTCATAACCAAAACAATAAACATAAGTTCATAACTCCATTTTTAAAAATAATACAAATATAATGAAAATTAGCTAAATAAGATCATTGTTATCGTCAAAGTCTCCATACAAGTCACGAACACCGTCGAGATCATCATCGTTGCTACTATTCTCATTATCAACACCAAGGATGTCCATCTCACCAAATTCTTCATCATCATCTATTTCATGAATTTCCTTAACTAAAATATACAAATAAATAAAGAAAATTATTATAATTCATATGATAAAATTACAAATTTTAAAAAAATTTGAAATTAAAATTTAAAATTAAGTGGAACATATAATTTATTTAATGTAATTCATTTATTATTTTTTAACATAATAATTAAATATTTATTTTGAAATTTTAAATCATATTAAATTTGGCTACATATTGAAATATTTGACTAAAACGTTTTAGGCCTCACATGGATGACTCAATCCTGAAATTATTATTTTAGCAAAAAAATACCAAAAATACATGTGAATACGAAGTGACGTGTGTGTGCAAAGCTTTTCTTTTATAAAAATAAATAAAAAATAAATAAAATTGTAGTATCTTAAGATTTTACATGATTCTACAAGGATTCTACCTATTTCAACCAAACGATTTCCTAAAATAGCAGAATCGTATAGAATCGGTACCGAATCTTATGATTCTAAAGATCCAACTCCTATTCTATGGATTCTATTCCGATTTTACCTATTTGAATGATTTTGCTGCGATTTGAATCATTTTGGACTGTAAGGATCGTAGAATAGCACGATTCGACTGTCTAAGATATAGGATCTAGATTTTATTCAGACATGCATATTCGAATATTCCACACAGGTACGCATCCCCTTCCATTGCTTGAACCCTTAGTGGTGAGAACACAATTATTGTTTATACTTGTGTAAAGGCTCTTGCAATGACTTTTGGCGTCAACCCAGTCTTGGTCTTCACATAATTTAAACTTTCCAAAAGTTGCTTTAGTAATTGGGACAAAGATTTGTGACCTTATCTTTTATTGAAACAGCTCTCTGGCTAAT